>VOSG01000282.1:2622-47514 GCA_009761265.1 Halicephalobus sp. NKZ332
TCACTTCCTCCTCAACGGAAGATATCTTCCTTGTCTGCATTGCTGAGAAAAAAGAACAAGTTTAACGACCTCGTTGACACCCAAAATCGTGAGGGCGATGAAGGAAATTGCGAGGATATACCGTTTCCCTGGTTTTTCGGTACAGTAAAGGATGTTCCAGAAGAGAAGAATAGGGCCGATCAAAGTCACAGCAGCATGGAGAGCGGTCGAAAGAGGGAGGTCGAGATTCAAACGAAGATTCGAGTACATTATCAGATTGAAGACCAGGATTATCGCCTGAAATCAATATTTGAACAAAATTAAACAATTGAAACTCACCATATTAATAGTAAAGAGCATCCAGGCATGAGTGGGCCACATCTGCTCAGAAGTCATAAGAAAACTGATCCCGAAGGCTATGAAGAGCATGAAAATCCCCGCGAGACCTCTTTCGTATTCTCCTACCAAAAAAAGTTCCGAATTCGAATTGTTTTTCTTTTTGAAAATCAAGTAAAAAAGGATCACAAATGTTATTAAGCAAGTTTCTTTGAGGATTAAGATAATTCTGTTTTCTTTGGATCCGAACTCTGCTTCCATAGAGGCCCGGGCCTCCAGCCACTTCCAGTTGAGGTCGAAAATCGGGTAACTCCACCAAATCCAAGGTTTCACAGGACCCAAAGTGTAGTGGATTATCTTGGGCTGAACCAATATCCTTCCGCTCAAGTAGTACATTCCCACATCGAAATTGTAGATAGAGGACAACCTCAGAGTTCTCTGTTTTGGGGTTCCATCCTCGAAGGAAGTCAAAGTCGAATTTCCGGGATTAAACATCGGGGCGAATTTCAGATCATTGAAATATGAATTCAGAAATCCTTGATCTCCTCCATCGTAGGATTCAAATCGGGAACTGGAGTTTAGCATTTCTTCGCATATTGACTGATTAGGACGAAAAGCAAAGATGCCGGCATTGAACATATCCGAATGCCTCACACTGGCGCAGAAAAATCCGCAGTCGAAAAGTTCAGAGGTGTCTGAGAGAGATATTGTGTCCAGATCGAGGTGAACGAGTCTACTGTACTCTGTTTGACACCAAAGTCGTATTTTTGTGTACTGAAATTTCTTTTCAGGATGATCCACGGCAAAGGGGCTGTCGAATTTCGGAATTCTCCTCGTTGTGGCTCCGTAGTGACGAAGAATCTCCATGGTTCTGTTGGACACATCCTCTGTACAGAATATCACAAATGGGATTTCTTTGTTCAACTTCCGTAACTGATAAGCTGAAAATTTGTTCCATCAAAAATTACGTTACTGTAACAATAAATTTGTCAAATAAGATTGCATGATTGTAAAAGTTAATGACTATTCATGAAATCATTTCGTAACGAGTTTTAGCATTCCAACTCTTAAGTAGTTCCAGAACACTATGAATATTCTAGGAAATTTAAATTTTAAAAAACCCACAAACGATTTTGGCAGGAAGGAGGAAATCTTCCGAAGAAAGTATCGTGACATACGCATAACCCTTTTCTGTTACCCCAATATCCTTTTCCACCTCAGAGAAATCCGTTACTGTAGCTTCAGAATTAATCGAAAAGAGTAAAACAGAAAATAAAATCCATTTCTTCATTTTTGGGTCGGCGGAACCCTTGTGGACTTCGTTGTGGATTCCGACGGAGGTCTTCTTCTCTTGAAATAACTGTATTCTGAAAACTTCCACAGTTTAAAAAAGGATTAGAAAACAAAGTGAAGAAATATAGATGATAAAAATATTGAAATTTAGGTCGAAAACAAATATCAGATAGCTCTAAGCAACAGAATTTGTGAAAATTGTTGTGGATCTTTCCACCTAGCAACAGGCCCGGGATGCGAGGGAAGTCTTTGTTTTTGACTCGGAGTGGTCAAAATCCTTATGATGAGCTCCTTCCTCATGTGGAATATTCCATTTTAAAAATGTTTAAAATAACACAATTTGAAGAAAGTTGAATGTTTTACAGTAACTTGTGACTTGTGACTTGTAAGTTGTAAATTCTCTTGTTGTGTAACTAGTCCAGGACTCTGGGATTATTTTTAATTGTCGAAAAGTTGTTAAAATTTTTTAAGAATAAACTTGAAATTTTTGAAAAAAATAAAAATCCAAAATAAGATCGTGATGATTTTAAGAATTATAAATATCTCTACTTAGCAACGGATCCAAACACGTAAAGAACTTTGAATTCTTTTAAAGTCCAAAAGTCCTTGTTCTTATGACTTTTTCCTAAAAATACTAAATTTTTAACAAAGACCAATGTAAACAAATTTACAGTAGTTTATGGTCAAAAAGATTCTAAACTTTTCTACTGGAAATTGGTTAAGGATATATGTATAGGTTTTAAACTTAATTTCTAGTTTTCCAAAGTCTTCCTTCAATTAATAAAACCAAATTCAAAAAAGTCAAATTTCATAATAACTTCTCGCTTACTTTCATCTTGTTCAGGAACAGGAATTTGACAGCAAATGTTATTCATTGTTAATAACTTATTGAAACAAAAGTTAGCAAAATAAAACTTTGACAACTGAGAAAGTTTATTTGTCAGGGTCTAAAAATAGAGTAAAATAAAACTTAAAAACCCAATTTTTTGGAATTTCTCAAGTCTCGCTTTTATTGCTATTTTCCATGGTTACAGAACTCGTTTCCTTATCAACCAAATTCTAATAAAGAATTCTGTCGTGGAAATTTAATTAAATTTCTGCAACGAAATTCAAAAACAATGAACTCTCTCCATGAAACTTTGAAACAGTGTTGATACTGAATTCCTACACGAATCTCAAAACTAAAGTTATGCTAACTCCCACCGCGAAAACGCAGAACTAGATCGATGTTAACCCTCCGTCAGGAAACCCAGAACCAGATTGATTTTAACTCCCATTGTGAAATATCGGAACTTTAGCAAAGTTAACTCCCGTCGGAGTCTCAAAATCGCAACGAGTTTCCTCGGTCTCAGAAAGAAAATAACTTTGATGAAAGATTAGCGTATATATCGACTGTGTTAATTGTTTTCCTGTTTTGTTTCACTGAACTTCTTTTATAACTCTAGTTTAATATGAGGGATTAGGAAATTCTATTGAAAACTCGAAACAAAATTCCTTGAAAATCTACACAAAATCTATTGAAAATTCGGGAAAAAAGTCATTAAAAAACTATACATAGCTCGGATTAAGACCCAAAGATCTGAGATAAAGCACAAAGATATATTTTCAAACTTAAAAAATTTTAAGCTGAGAGGAAATATTTTTCAATGAGAGTAACGACGTCGCAAAAAAACGGTCGAGTGGACGAACAATCTTTCTTGATTTTTGCAGGCTGAATTCTGGATTTCTGCTTAGTCACCTTCTAGCTTAAGTAAACAAAAGTCGTCAAAGTTTGATCAACAGTAAAATCTTAAAAAATGGTTGTTGAAAATATTGCTTTTACAATGAAAAGGTACGAAGAATTGACATCACACGGAGGTGGTCATAAAGATGAATCATACGGACCGAAAAGATGGAGATATAGTCACAAAGTGAGATCACGGAGAGAGCAAAGTTTTGGGACAAAGTGACAGAAATATAGTGGAATGCGAATATAGAGTAGTGAAGAGGTGAATCATAAGGAAATAAAATTATAGATTAAAATCACCATTCTGAAACAAAATTCAGAGAAAATAAACAGCAATTCTGGACGAGAGGAGGTACTCAGATGGTACTTCAGGAAATACTATTTTTCATTTGTATTGTTGTTATTATTTACTGTTCCTATGTGTTGACAAAGATTTCGAAGGTTCTGACTAAATCGCCATGGAGAGCAATCACAAATAAGATGAAATCACAAGGCATAAATCTTGAATATGAAGTTGTAAAAGAGTTACGTCACGAGCATTTGAAACCACAAAAAACAAGTCACGAAGAGTATAAAGTTATAGGATAACAACGTCACAAAGAGGATGAAATTATAAAGAGATCAAGTATGATAAAGTGATATTACAAGTAGACTAAACCAGAAGCTAAAATTGTAGGGAAAAAATTACAGGGAAGTAAAACCAAGGAGATTTAAGAAAAGTATGGAAATAACGTCACGAGGAAGTGGTATCGCGAAAGAACAAAAGTTCGTGGAGATATTGTTTTGAAAATATTTTCGAAAATATTGATGTTGTTGAGAATAAGAATTCAAAAAATAAAAATCAGGATTTTTCGTCATATAAATGCTGCAAGAGGTGTTCCTGATCTTCTCCAAAAAACTAGAAGTTGTTGAGAGATAGTTTAATGTTTTATTTCTTAATCTCGACCAATGTTCATTCATTTTCATACTAAAATACATAAGAGAGTGTACATCGTATGATGAAATTATGAAAACTAATTTAAAAATAGTTCGTATTGAAGTAAATTTTCAAAGGTTTTTCCCAATGTCAACAAAAATCACATTTTGTATCAAAACATAAAAATGTAATATATGTATAAGAATATTAAAGATATAAAAATCAAAAAACAATACAATTTTATTTCTTGACGAATAAAAGAAAAAATTATAAAATACATTTTGAGTGGAAGATCTTCGAATGACTCTCAAAAAGAAAATTATTGACTATTTTTTAAACGGAAAAATTATTCCTCTGTACCTACTGTCGAAATAACTTGTTTCTTTTAAATTTCCCTTTATATCCCATTATTTTAGATACGACAGAAGCAACAAGAACGGTTCATCCTTTCCACAACAATACCACTATCAATGTAGATATTTTGTGCTTTTATCTCTTGGCTGTAAAAAAAGAAGAAACTATGATGTGAGAAATACTGAAATGAATCATAAAAACCTCAAGAACATTCGTTTATTCAAAAAATTCTTCAAATGACGGGAATATAAATAATACTGACTTGTAGCAGTTTTACCAAAAGCATTGCGTAGATCTTTCTTGAGAAACTTGGACAAAGGCACTAGAAAAGTCGATGGATGCCTCGATGGATAGGTCAATATAAGCTCTATTCGGTAGCGACACAGAGATCCAATTTGAGAAAGTTTTTCACATTTCGTCAAGATGGATTTTCTGAGAAAAATGAGGGATCAGGATCCTCAGGGATCAATGACTGGGGAAGAGCTGGGTTCTCTGGAAAGAACACTGTTCATCGAAGAATCCGTCGTTGTGTGATCAGAGTCCTGAAACGAAAATAATAATTATTATTTTTTCATACTTAATTTTATTCGAGAAAATCCATTTTTCAACTTGATTTGAAACTTACATTTCTTTCGTTTTCAGACTCTGCTCTGATTGACTGACTTGTACTCATATGAGAACTCATAGCGGCAGCGATGTTCATCATGGCATTGATATTGAACTGAGGAGCAGAGAGCTTGTTCATGAATCCCATTGAGGGGAACACCTGTGATTCAGATTGGTTTTTTGGACTCGTCCTCTTTGGTTTCGGAGTGATGCCGTGGGCAGAAAGCTTGTGGGACTCCATGGTCCTGGATTGACAGAAGCCCTTGTTGCAGATTTCACAGACGTAGGGTTTTTCTTTGGCGTGGATAAACCTAGAAAATATTGTAATTAGGATATGTCGAAACTTGAATTAATTTTTAATATATCACCATAAATTAAGTCCCCGTGAACCTGAATTTTTGAGATTTTAATTTCCTCAAAATGTTCCCCCGAAGTTTTCCTCAAAATGTACCACAATCGTCTTTTGCGATTACGGGAGATTTGCCAAAGTTAACTCCGTTTTAGAAAGGCTTTTTACGAACTGTTCTTGATATTTCTTAATTTCCGAGTTGCCTGAAGGACATTATACAAATCCAGATAAAGTTTTCAGGAATCCGATTTTGGATTTTCCTGGATTCTGAGTTTTATTTTTTTTAGAGTAAGTGGTTCGAGGAAAAATCCGATTTCAGATTGTATTTTATAAGTGGAAACTGTAGTTTCGAATTCCTCAAATCTAAGAACGAAAAATATATTTCTAATTACAGTATCTAAAAAATTCTTATTTTAACTACAGTATTTGAGGAATGAATAAGAACTACTTTTTAATAAAGATAAAAGTAAGAAAACTGACTGATGATCTCTAAGATGGTCTTGTCTTCTGAAAGCCTTTTTGCAGACATTACAAGTGAAAGGTCTCTCATCCGTGTGTGTCCTTCTGTGGATCTGAAGATTATAGCCCTTTGTGAACTCCCGTTTACAGTACTCGCAGATATAATTCTTTTTCTGTCTCCCTGCTCGAGTGCTTGATTGAGGTCCTCGTTTAGGTCCACCCCCGGGGATCAGGAACCATGGGGGTTGTCTTGGAGGATAGGGGGCAGAGACTCTGGGGAGGAGGTGACGGAAGGGTCCAGGAGGTCCGAAGTTGGAGAAGTTCAGAGGGAAGACCGGGAAGGGCACCTGAGTTGGAACAGGATTCTGGATTTGGTCTTCATTTTTCAAGGGGCTTTCTGAAGCCGAGGATTCCGTTGATGAAGAAGGAGAAGGTTGTGGTTCCTCATGGTCTTCTCTGATGGAGGCTATGGATGAAAAATCAAATTTCTTTGGAGTCGCAATTTTTGGAGACTTCTTGGATTCCTCTTTCGAGGCTACTGTAGATAAGGTCTGATTCAAATTCGCTTGCCAAGCCTGAAATTTCTGAGAAAATTTAGTTGGAGTTTCCCGTCAATTTAATTTACCTGGAGATAAGCCAAAACGAACTGCTGGTTTTTCATCCAGTCTCCGTTGGGAGGCGGGAAAATTCCTGTCCCCAGGGGGGTACTCGTGGGGGGAGTCAATGTGGAAGGGAAGACAGGATTCATCAGGACGAAAGGGGGCATCCGAGGTCTCCAACTGAATCCTGATTTTTCCTGAAAATAGTTTTTGAAATGAAGTAGAATTATTTTTCCTCAAAATATTTCAACACGAATTTTATAATCTAAGATAAGTGACTTTTCGAGTCAGCGATGTCACGCGTTATGATATAATCTGTGATTTCCCCCGAAACATTTTCCTTAATGGGTTTATTCTACAGTAACCACATCTTCAGAAAAGATAGAAACGAACAACAATCGAAATTGCGTATTTTTAATCAATAAAAGGCGTAATTTCAGTTTTCACTTAAATTTTAAATTTCCTGTACTAAACCAAATATGCATTTAAAAACCAGGGAATTGTGCATAGATCTCAGAAATTCAGTAAACATCAATTTCTGTTTTTTAGTAATGGAGACAGGAATTATTAGTCAAAATCAAAAAATAATCCAACATCTAAAGCTAGGAAAATCTTTCCCGATTCAAAATTCACAAATTTCCAATGTTACTTTCCAAAAAAATCATTTATATTAGCCTCTCCCCGACCTCTCCTAAAAAAATAAAATTCTCGAAGTGCTTCTATTCTCGTCGGCAACTCTCAAAGAAGAGCTTCTGGTTTATTGCTTTTCTGTAAAAAGAAACTGATACGTCGGATCAAAGCTACCGCATCAAAAAGTGTCGTTTTTAACTGTCGAAAAATACCTTTTTTGATTATTGGGAGGTACTTTTTTTATTATTGAGAAGTATTATTTTCGGCAATTAAAAAGTATGCTATTAGATTATTAGGAGTTATCTTTTTTAGTATTGAGAAGTCTTTCTGGATAATTAAGAGGTATCTTTTTGGACTATCAAAGAGTTTAGTTTTGGACTGTTAAAAAATATGCCTTTTGACGCTTCCGAAAGGTAGAAAGATAAGACTCGTAAAATCGCGAAACACTTGAGGAAAGAAATTTTTTTGAAGGAAATTCAATTTCCATGATTAAAATTTTTCAAAATCCTGAAGCCACTTTGTTTGATCTCTCAGTGGCAGAATTATCGGAATTTGTGTTTTTAGAAAACTAAATCTACTTTCTTTAATCACTTGGAAGGTAAATGAAAGTTAATGAAATTTTGTACGAGAGAAAAGCAGCTTGTCTCCGGGAAGTTCTTTGGTTACCGTATTTCTCGAGATTAAGGAACATCACAAAAGCATTGGAATTTTATAATAATTTATAAAAATAAAAGTAGCTATTTTTATTCATGAATGAAAAATTCCAGGAATTCTAATTGAGGTTTTCTGGGATTCTGCACTATTTTTGTAATGATTTTGGGACTTTAACGAGATATATAGAAATAAAAGTCCAAAATACGCATCGAAAACATTGTTAAGATTGCTTCAATTATATTTTTTATTTCAAAAAAGCTGAATGAGGATGAATCTTGGGATTTTATAGTGGTGATGATACTTTGACCTTCGAATGGAAATAAAAACATATCAGGGGCTTTTCGGAAAAGAGGGGAAAGGAAGTTGGAAAACAAACTGTGGAAAATCAGTTTCAGGAAGGAGTGGTTTGTTAAAAAACATTTCTCAAGGTTCGTCCGGTTCATATTAGGAAAAGTGCATTTTTTAAGATAGATCGGGTTCACGCCAAAAAACATATTTTTAAAAGTTATCAAGGTTCTGTTAATAGTACATGAGAAATCCATTAAATTCTTATTTAATTCTTGGAAAATAAAAATATTCAAAAATACTCAATTTTGGATGAAAATTCCAAAACAAATCCGAAAATCCGAAGAAGTAGGATATTGTTTACAGAAAAATAGAAAGGAAAACACCATTTAGTCTGTTTCATCCCAAGAGATCTTGTGATTATTTTCATCTCCTCAGGGGCTTTGAGGTTTATCCGTTGGACTGGAACAAATTTTACCGTAGAGTTTAAAAATTAAGATTAATTTTATTATGAAAATCAGATATTCTGTTATGAATCACAAAAGTTGGATTTCATTGGTGGAAATTTGAAATAAATTTTACCGTAAAGGTTAAAGATTTAAAAAAAATCATTCAAATGCCTTGGGAGAAAAAGGAATGAATGGCCAAGTGAACACCTGCGAGCTTCCCTCGACATTCCTCTTCTTCCACTTATGTCTCCAAGGAAAACCGCCCAGGTTCCTGGGTTTTTTACTTTCCAAAAAATTATTTTTTTTATTAAAGTTGTTACAGTACTTTTAAGGAAAATTGATCAGATTCCTGAGTTTTTATTTTCAACAAATTAATTTTCTTATTCTAAAAAAGTTATTTCTCTTTATTTAAGAAATTGATTTTTCTTCAATTCCAAAGAAATTAATTTTCTATTATAAAAGGTTACAAAGAATTAGATTGTTTCCGGAAACCTTTTGCCACCTTTCGAAAAAGCTTGTCCAGCTTGTTTTTCATGACCTTTTTTGGAAAACTGACCGACGCAATCGCCTTTTGAATTTTCTGTCTTTAATGGGAACAATCGGATCCAAAAAATATAAAAAAGATCATGACCGATCCGAGGACCAATTGCTGTCACCATCCTTTGTTGGTGGAAAACCGTAATCGGGAGCGAGACCAGAAAATTGGACAAGGACGAGGATACTGTAGGAGCTGGTTTTTCAGGTCATCAAAAAAGGTAAGAGCCAGTTTCATAAATCTATATTTTATAATATTAAAGATCAAAATTGTATAAAATAAAGTCTCAAAAATCTGCTCAGCACGAATTTTCGGAACTTTTCAATTAAGGCTAAAAAGATGAAACTGTGAGTTTCTGTAGTCTCACAAGGTTTTAAATCATGCTATAGATTGAAGAAGCTTCCAAGACCTCGTGTTCCATAATCTTATCTAAATACAGTAACCGAGGAATTTTTCGAAGCTGCCTTATTTTTTTCTCAAAGAGAATATTATCAGGAAAATTAACGAAATCAAAAAATATCGCAGAGGATATTGTTAAAAAACTGATTTTAAGAATTTCACTTTTTAAATTAAAGAAAAATGACTTTTACGAAATTTGAAAATAAAAATATAAAACTTACTGTCGAAATTGAAGATGGTTTTGATGAATTTTGTGTTTTTGATTAAAGCAGTTAGAAGTTTTTGAAACTGAAATTATAACGTTAAATTCAAGCACAAAAACAATATTAAATTTAAAGCGAAAGAACAGTATCGACCGAGATGTAAATAAAAACGTCAGATTGAAACTTAAAAAATATTAAAGTCTAATCGAAATTACAACAAAACCCAGATTAAAATAATTTAATGTAAGTAAAAATAACAATGTTTAATTAGTTAAAAGATCAAAACACTTTCGAACAAAAATATTTAATTAATACAAAGGATTAAGGGAATTTTTGAAAGTATCTCGAGAAATGAATAATTCCAAATCTGTTACAAAAGTCCAAGATGTTTTTGTAGGAATGTTGAGGAATTGAATATAGTAATCAAATTTATTGGAATTCCCAAGGGTACTTTGAAAATTAATAATACTAAAATTATACATATACCTAATTTATTTTTTGCAAGACCTTTAAGGAATTAAATATAATCACCGAACTTGGTGGAAGGATTGGAAGTGTTCTTAAGAGTATTGAGGGAGATCAAAGTGGAACAAAGGAACTGGTGGCAGTAGAAAGTGAGAAGCCACCGAGAAACTCCGCCCTCTCTCGGCAGCCAATGGAGGCTCTCGTTCTCAAGCCTCCTAGACTACAGGAGCCTCTCGAAAAACACCGGAAACATGGGATGAGGGAATTTAGAAGTGTTTTTTGGGGGAAATGGATCAAGTGGGAATTTCCCCTCAGGAAAAAACAGCGTGTCGAAAATGGATGGAAAATCGAGGTTTAATTTTCAGATTTTGTTTATGCAAAAAGAAGATTTTGATCGCGCAAGAATCCAAGGCGGAAAGATACTTGAAATCTGATCCTGGGGACGGTCAAGTGCTTGAGAAATTTATGGACATCGGCTTACAGTAAAAGTGACAGAATGCCTATTTTATAAACGGAAAGTGACAGAAATAAGAACTTTGGAACATATAATGGCAAAAAGAAAACTTCAGAATAGTCTAAAAGTATATATTCCAGAACAAAATTTTAAGAAATAAATATTAATTTTCATTCTTTATGTTAAAGATTTAGGAGGATAAATAATTGAGAGATTTTCAGTTATTATCCAAAAAATTAAATCTCGAGCTGATTGGGAAACAACAAGTGTCATTTTCACATTTGGCATATCGAACACGAAAACATTAGGTGCTCAAATTTATAGACACTTCGACATCAAGATCACACCTGTAGACATTTCAAAAAAACATCTTCGCGAAATTTTCTCAAAAGGAATGTTCCAAATTTTGGATTTAATGCTAATGTCAACTTTGACGTCAAGCTTTATCAATATGAGTCGAACACAATTCAGATACCTTTCTCTTAAAAATATAAAGATGACCGCTTCCTCAAAGCATAGCTACCGTAATTAATTTCCCTCATCAAGAATAAAATGAATAGATTTCTCTACTTCTAGCTACCATAGTCGGTTTATCATCGAAAATAAAATTAATACGCTCCCCAATTTTTAGTTACTATGATCATTTTTCTTCTCGTTAAAAATAAAAATGAACAGATTCCCCAATTGGTGGCTACCGTAGCCAGTCCACTAAGCGTCGAGAATTCTGCGAGCTGCCGCGCCTCTTCTTATTGCACTCGATTCTTCTTATTTCACCCGATTTTGCTTATTTCACTCGATTCCCGTGTTAATCGCCTTAGTTCAATCACTTCTTCCTCGCGAGCTCACGTTTACAGTCCCTGTTGTAAAGCAAACCAAATCCTCGACTCCCTTCCTTCCGCGTCTCCACCATGTTACAGTATACTGTACATTGTTTACTGTATATATTGTGTGAGCGTCAGGAAGTCTTGTTTGGAGGGAGCAGCAACTTCGGAAAATAGAGTCGAACGGGGTTAGCACTCCCGCGTGATAAGCAAATAGTCGGAAAATAATTTCACACTTTCGGCTCTTGATTTCGAAATGATCCCTGAATGGAAAAAGAAGGCTCGGAAAAACCAATAAAAAGTAATTTCAATATAGATATCAATGGAAAAATTAACTTTGAGAAAAGGAATCTCGAGTAGAAGAAAGATGGAAAATGTTTTAACATGCTCGGCTGGAGTAAGAATATTTGGGAAAGATCGGGATACTGATCCGGGGATTAGCGGAATATGGATCTGTTTATACACCTGGCGTTCTCGAGTCAGGATATCTGACAAACTTTCCTGAAGAATACTGTATCCCCGGAAACTTTTTCTTAATGAAGTTCTAATGAGACCAAACATGAAAACATTGTAAATCCGTCGACCGTGTCGGAAATGGTTTTGAAGCCCTTGACTCCAGGGCTGACTCTGAGGTCCGACACACTTCGGCTTTCATCTCGCCGAAAGGGATTTTCGAAGACAGTAAAAAACCAAGGTGGATAAAGAACACTTAAAAATGTCCTCAGAGGATAATTGAGCAATCCAAAAAAGATTTTTTGCGGTAATCTAGACCGGGGAATCATGAAACAAATTGCCGCCATGATCGGATAAAGATGGTCCAAAAATAAACAAAAAAAAATAAATAAAGATTTGTAACAGTACTTTCGCGTGCCGAAAGATCAAGCTTTCTTTTGCGGCAAGAACCCGACAGATTTGACGCTAATCCCGAAAAATAGCAAAGTGGAGGTCGAATTTGTATTCTTCTTCGGGACCGGAAATGATGTTTTAATAATATTAAAATAACGAAAAAAGTTAATAATAATTTTTAAAAAACAAACTGCTCTTGGAAAATACTTTTCTATTACGATAATTGAATAAAGTTGCAGAGCATTGTGAAATTTTCGAAAACGTATGTCGGGGAAATTTATAGGTTTTGCTTCGAAAATAATATAGACATGGGTTCTTCTTCAGGTACTGTACCGCAAGGATAATTTGGTCCTTTATTCAAAGCTGGACGAGGCTCTTCTGAACAAATAAAGAAAATCCAAGGAAACCAGTTTTCGGAAGGACTGATTCACCTTTATCTTATTGTTGAGTTTCGTTTCAAGAACCAAATTATTCTAAAACTCAACGTCCACAGATTTTTAGTTTTTAAATCATCATAATTTCACATTTTTTAACAAAAAACTCGGGGCCAAAAAGTCTAGAAAGAACTCGATGTCGCCAGAACGTCTATTTCGAAATTTATCAGTCATTTTATTCCTTTTTAAAGAAAGTGTACAGCTTTTACAACTTTTTGATTACATAACTTCCAAGAAAAAAACAAAGAATAGTTCTGTTCAGAAAAATTCGATTTTATTTTTGGAACTTTGCTGGAAAAAATCGGAGTTAATTCTGGATCGAGAATTTTAGAAATTCACATCGAGATAATTTGAAGAATTTAATATAAACTTTATATTAATATAATTTCTTTACTGTATCATAAAGAATCTCATGGAATATGAAACAGGAGAAGCAGAGGGACAAAAGCCAAAACGTGTCCGTATTTGTCTTTCGCGATCTGCCGATCTTATTCACTCGACAAATACGGATTTGAATTTTTATAAAACTTATACGATTCCCGAGGAAGTAAAATCACGAAAAAACCACGAATGAAATAAACAGAAGCAATCAAGTCGTCAATCTGGGAAAAGAAAAAACTTTAGGGGATTAGGAGAATGTTATCACTCAGTTTGTCTCTCCGAAAAAAATTCGACAATCTTTAAACTGGCTGCCTCGGCAAATTTTATCCGTTACTGACACCGAAAATAGAAGCTTAAAGGAATACAAAAATAAATAGTGGAAAACAAAAAATCCAAGGATAAAAATTTCTCTAATTTAAAATAAGAAATTAAAGTTAAAAAAGAATACAAATGTGTGTATATACTATATAGAATTAGGAAAGTTTGGGAATTTAAAATCAAAAAATATTTAAAACCTTCGAGCTCATGAGTTCCACCTCAAATCTAAAAACGATTTTACTCGCTTTTATTAATTCCATAATTTATAAATCCTAATGTCAATTTTAAGAAATAATGTTACTGCTTTTATATCAATCTCCGAATTTATAAATTCTAACCTTGAATTTATAAAGGAGAGTTTTATGGTTTTTATCACGCACATTAAATTCAGGAATCCTAGTTCTATATTGAAAGACAGTATTCTTTTATATTCCTTATCAATTTCTGAATTTATAAATTCTAAACTTAATTCCAAGCTTAAGAAACGCCTCCTTTTTCTAATTTCATATATTATTAATCTCGATAATAGGAAGGAAATTATTAATTTGGGGATTTCGACGATAATAAAAAATCAAAATCTGAGAAAGGGGAAGTTTTTCCCTCCTATCAATTCTTTTATTTTTCGATTTTGGCAATCTTGACCCAAGTGTGAAAGAGGACAGTTTTGCTTTTTATCAGTCCCGGCAATTTGGCAATCTCGACCCAAGTGTGAAAAAGAACAGTTTTTCCCCTTCGGACCGCAATCAGTTTGTCTTAGAGAAAATCAAAGAAGCAAATATTGATAGCTCCGACGGAAGTATTCAAATCTTTCTCATCTCGCCGTGTTTTACAGCTAGTAATAACCTCATTTTAATCACCGTAAAAGGCTTCATTTTAATTACTATAAAAAGCTTCATATTGATCACTACTCAACAGCTTTATCTTAACTGTCGTCAAAGAATCTTAACGAACCTTGTATTAATCATCATCGAATAAACGTATTTTAACTATCATTAAGAAACTTTGCATAGTCATCATCCAACGACCTCTCCTTAATAATAGTGCAACAACTTTGTATTAACTATCCTCAATGAATCGCATCTTAATAGTCGTTGAATGATTTTCCTAACCATATTTTAATGTCATATTTATTATCGATCAATAGCCTCATCTTAATCGCCTTTCAACAACTCTTTCTTAACTAGCGTCAGATAACCCCGTTCCGACTACCATTAAATAACTCAATTTCGATTATCACTCACGTATTTTTCCTTAAAATCACTGTAATGAATACAATAGCTAAAAATTATTAATTAGTTTTTAGAAAGCAAATCTCAGAAACTCAATTTTTTAAATTAAAAAAATAAAAAATAAGTTTTTATGCATTCTAGAGAATGAATTAACTATAATAATGTGTTTCGATCAAGTGATTGCCTTTAATCCTAAGTTTAATTCTTCCAAGCCTAATCCCAAGAGGATCAGGAAATAAGCGGCTGCTGAAAACTCTGATATTATTGGTGGAAGCAGAATTGGACGCAATTGATAACACCTGCAGAGAATCAAGAAATTTCTTCACTAGCAAAATCAGGAATAAAATTAGCCTTCTAGAAAGTTGTTATGAGCTCCTAGTATGGAAAATAGGTTTTAAAAAAATATTTTTAATTTCTAGTGTTTTATATGAAATTTGTTTTCACTGATATTCCGGCTCTAGAAAAACATTTAGCAGAAGTAAACAGTAGCTTCTGAAAAATACGATAAAAATGATGAAATAAGTAAGTGGTAAAAATAATAAAAATGAATAAATACATAAACAATGAAACGGATAAAAATAGAAATAATAAAACCAACGAATATTATGCGATGTACAAAACTGGATAAATATTACAGGAACAACAAAACTGACAAATACGGTACAAATTAAGAGTGGTAAACAATATAAACCGCGAAATGAGGACTTGTTTTGAAGTTATTTTTATTAAAACAATTTCCCTTGTAAGTTCTTCAAAAAAGATCAATTGATGACACTAATCGGTAGTGGAGCAATAAGACATTTTAATGACTCTGAGGACTCTACAGACTCTCTACGGACCATAAAGGCTCTGTATAGACTGTATATATGCTCTGTATAGAATATACAGAGGTTTTACAGATCCTATAGGGGCTCTATATGGATTGTATATAGACTACAAGGGGTTTACACAGATTACGTATAGATCACACAGCCTGTACATAAGACTCGTGTGGAATTTAGGGGTTTTAAGGGCTTTATAGAGATCCTATATGGACTGTGTATATGTTCTACATGAACTCCGCAAAGATTCCACGTGGACTTTCTACAGAATATAAAGGCCCGTATGGCCCCCATATGGACTTTAAAGAAGGACAGTAACCGGGAGCATGATTGAGTTCTTGCTGCCGAGGAGGAAAAAGCGGATTATTCTTTGGTGGAAAATATAAGAAAAGCCGATTGGGGTTCCACGGAGATAAAATTAAATTTATCAATGGAAATTCATCGAGAAAAACCAGAAAACCATGAATTTCATTCGATGCCGAAGAAAAATAATTTTTTTTTAAATTTTGACAAAGGTCGTTTTTTAAATTTTTTGTTTTTAATTTGCAAGGATTTTTTAATTGTTGGTTTTGTTTTGAAATTTTATTTGACAGATTTTTCAAAAAATAAAGATATAATTTTGGATCAAAATTCTGTGGAAAACTCTAGAATAAAAGATTTTCTAGAGATCTTTCAGAATATCACAGAAATCCAAGGATTTTTCTAAAATCCAACTGGGAAATAGAACTTTCAATAACCCATCAGAATATTTTACAATCTAGTAAGCTCTTTGCGTTTTCTAGAATCCCAAGAAATATTTTCAGAGTCTTCCAAAATTCCAGAGAAAACTTAAAATCCAATACAAACTTCTAAAATCTCGAGTTCTGAAGTTCTCCGAATGTCCGTATCTATACAACTTCCCGAAAATCATCGTTTTTAATTTTCTTCATAGTATGACTGTATTGTTTTTATTTTTATTAGAAGGATAAAGGTGGTGAAAAATTTTTGTTTTTGATTTGGACAGTGTCCCTAAATCGAAGTGTCGTTGTTAGTTGGGTCTTATCAGCCTTTTCCTTCTCCTCAAAGCTCTGCCGGCCGCAATTTTATTGGTTTGTCAAAATCGGTCGAGGCGGCTCGACTTTGAAGCTTCTGATTGCTCCTGCTTCCGGCTTTTCCTCCCTTTCATACTGTATCTGTATTTCCTTGATTTTCCTTCTTTTTTAAAATTAGTAATTTTCTCACTCTAGATATACTTTTTGATCTTCATACATCAATTTTGCTCTTGTTCATATATCAATGCTCTTAATTTTTATGTTATTTTTTATTTCGTTTTTAAGAATAGTTTTTCAGAATTGCAAAATGCAAAATAAGACATATACTTATAAAGTTGCTGATTTTCCATAGATTATCAGCTGAAAAAACCTTCGGAATTGCCAGGAATAAGAAAAATCCTGGAAGATGAGGAAAACGACTCCGAATTCAAGGAGCAGATTGTTCAGAGGGACTTCTCCAACATCCTCATAAAATTAATTCCCCAATTCGAACAAGAAATCAAAAAATTTCTGATTGGATCTACATCTGCAGTTGTTAATAGTTGATGGAAAGCCATCGATATTAATCAGAAGAATCCTATGAAGACCCTGCATTCCCGAGGATGACGTTTAGTAGGTTTTTTATTTGTTTGAGTCCTTTATTTTCTTAATGCTCATTAGACACTCTTATAATTTCGAAAATCTTTGTTAACATAAAGTTTTACAGATTTTATTTTTCCATCGAGAAACTCTTGAGATTTGTATTAAGAAGGATCAAAAGATCAAGGATTTTGAAGCTGGACTTTCGTCCTGTCAATATGCGATGAAAAGTATTTGAGGTCGATCAGTCGGAATTAATAAAGATCTCTGGCTCTCAGGAACGGAGCTCAATGTTTGTATTTGCTTAGCTTTTGCAGAAAGTAAAGTAGCTTGTTTTTAATTCCAATGTTTAGAGTATTGTAAACTTGAAGGATTACATAAGTATGATTTTCCAAAGTTCTTAATATCGATTCATAAATTCTGGACAATTTCATTCGAGACAATTTTACAAGAAAATGATCTTTAATTGTAGTCATCATTTGCCGAAATTTTTACAATTTCTCAAGATCCCCTTGAATTTAGTGTCAAAAATGTCAGAATTAACCGGCGAATTCTAAGAATTCCAATCGCGAAGATCCTTCAAAAAATACTTTAAATACCTGCACTATTAAGTTCGATTGTTCAAACAATTCAGTATTTTTTAGCGAACTATGATCCTTTAGTTTTTTTACGTTATCCACCAAGAAAAAATTACTAGAAAATTTACAAAATCATAAAAAATTTATAGAAGAAAGTTTAACACAAAAAAATGACGAGAAGATTTGTTAAAAATTTATGGAAAAAATATATTCAGAAATTTGCGAAAAAAAAACTATTTAAAAAAAGAAGATCTTTGTTCAGTATTCAATTTCGAACCAAGAAGTTTCGCTGATTTTTGGATTTCTCAAGGACAAAATCAAGATTTGTTTCGACAAATTTGATTTTTATCTTTAAATCCGGATTCTGAATCTAATGTTGTAAATCTCATCTTTTATTTTATTAATTTTTATTATTTTCAAAAACAACTTTGTCGAGTTTCCCGCACACAAAATACAAATTTAAAGTTATTACTTTTTTAAAAATATTGGAATAATTAACAAATAAAGTAAAAATAAAAAATACCAGCATCTTCGAACAGAAAAACAAATAAAGCCGAATTGTGATGGAAAGTTGTGCTTCATTTTTTCGAAACCGAAAGTCAAAATTCCAAGTCGAATTCTAAACTTTTCTTGCTAGGACACAATTACTAAAACTTTAATAAGCAATTAGTGATTTGTGTCTCGGAACAGAAAGTTTCGAAATTCGATATGAACCTTGAAAAACGACCTTGATAAAATGAAACACAATAAAATCGAGATTTGTACTCGAAACTACAGTGATCAGAAAAATAAATGTATTGCTAGACTTCGATTTGACCCGGATGACTAATTGGATAAAGACTAATTGAGAATCAAGTCCCTTGTTTTTTCTTTCACAAGATGTTGCTTCTCAACCACCTGTCTCAGAATAGCCTTATGATCTGTGTCCCTTCTGGATTCCTCTCCGATGTACTTGATGGCTTCTTCTACTCTGAAATTTAATCCATGAATAACTCGACAATTACAGTACCGAAATTGACAGATTACTATAACACTACAGCAGTTTAACTAGCTACTGTAGAATTACATTTGATCGACTATTAAACTATGGTACTTACTTTGTGAAAACTCGGCATTGTCTTCGTTGAGCCATATCCTTGAGATAACAGAAGGCCATTCTGTAGGAAGCGTTTCTTCTTTCTACCGCAGCCACTGTTTCTGGATCATATTTAGAATCGTCCAAAAGAGCAAGACATTCGGCTTCTCGAGGGACACAAACAGTTACTTGCCAGTCTGAATGACCGATGAAATATGCAATCTGGAAATATTTTAAATTATTTTTTCATTTGAAAAATAAGAAATTTACCTCAATCATTCCAGAGAGGAAAGTTTTGTAACTCGGGATATAGTAAAGTATGTGACTAGCCGTGTGAAGCATCGGAATCCTCATCTCGCGATCACACATTATCGCAGAAGTATATGTTAACGAGGATTTATGCAATTGAGGAACGGCTTTCTGTGTGATCCAATCCAATTCACTTCCGGAAGAACAACTGAGGAAAACATCGTAACCTACAGGTGATGTCACACATCCATTAAGTTGGATTTTTTCTGCTTTTGATTTTGGGATTGAAGATGGACGAAATTGGGACTGTTCTTTGAAATGATTTCTGATTTCCGAATCGACCATATTTATCTGATCGTATATTGCTAAATTATTTGTTGCTGTTACTTCTTTTTGCTGATTCTTCTTCTTCTGAACATGGTCAGCGACATTCGATTTTCCAATCCTCGGAACTGGAGGGCTTGGGAGAACCACTTTTCTGTGGATTTTTTGACGTCGTTTTTTCGCTTTGTAACGAAAGTAGAAAATCTGAAAGTTAATAACTAAATTATTTCGAAATTAAGGTAAAAAACTTACAGTAACAATGACTATGATGTAATCGAATGAGAGAAGTGGAAGAATCAGAATCCAAATGGGTAATTGTGGAATAGCGAAGAAATGTAGTAAAACTACAGCAAAAACCTCTAGGAGAACTAAGAAAACAGCTTTGGCAGTGATGGAAGCAAACTTCGATTTCGAATAATCGTAAGTTTCATGGATCGTCTCCATCGTTGACTTGATTGCTTTTTTAGCTTTCAGCTTCATATAAGGAACGCGTTGAAGAGGCTCTGCCAAAGCCTCCGTCATCGGCTTGGATCCGATGATCATCTCGTCGATGTAGTCCAGAGCTTCCTGAAATATATTTTTTTACTAAAAATATCGTTCGTAAAAATTTCCACTAGAAATTAATTCAATAACTTAAGTTTTATTAAATAAATACGTATTAAATTGATTTCTATTGAGCAATTACTCCAATGGAATAACCTTATAAAATGATCATTTAAAAAGTAAAATCCAATTACTACGTATATTTGTCATCAAGTAAAAGGTTCAATAAAGCACCTACTCGATAAAAGTTTTCATTAAACAATTTTTAGGAAGTCATTTTAATTTAATGAACTCACATTAATATCAGTCATCATAGGAACAGAATGTCTCTGAAGGATGGCTTCCAGAAGGTTGCAAGTCCTGATTCTATCGGGAAGATCCATTGGGTGAGCCTTATCGCTCCATTCTCTTTTCCCCAAGAAGACAACCACCAATTTTGGGGCTCTTCTTGCAGCAAAGTAAGCGATTTCTAAGAACGAAGTCGCGTTTATCGTTCCAGGATCCAAAACAAAAAGGAAAAGTCTGGAACTTTCTTTTGCCAAAGCTTCTTCGTAGATCATATTCTCACTCCAAGCAGGTCTTTGGGGATCATAATAACTTATAGCTCTTTTCTTAAGATATGGAATAACAAGCTCTGCTCTCCATACGGTATGTCCGCAAGATCCTCCTAGGAAGACATCGTATCTTAGCTCCAATTCCTCGGCGTTCTTCGGTCTTCCCAAAATAGGAAAAGTAAAACTCTTCGCGAAGTTACTCGCAGAAGTCAAGCTCGATTCGAACCAAGACTTCAAAGAAACGTTGTCATCATCGTTGGAATTCAAAGGAGAAAAGGATTCTGTAGAGTCCAGAGATCCCCCTGGGGAAGGGATTTGGCTCGTAGAGGGTAGGGGACTGAACTCCCCTGTCGGTAATTCCATGTCCTTCATCTACTCTAGCAGCAGTCAAGGCACATTGACCTTTCTGAAAAAGGTTTCAATCATAAAACACATTAAAAGAATTTTAATCAATCATACAAAACACGAAATGACCTTCCCGATTCTTCTTTATCAACCATACAAAATATGAAGAACGATAAAAACAAAATCCTCTTAAAGAAAATCCAGGTGGAGGTGAGAAAAATTCGCACAAAATACAATTCGTTTATTGATATCAGGAATATAAAAAAAATGATATCATTCGGTCCTATAGCTGCCTCTTGATTGATTTACACCGTGAACAAAAAACAAGAAAGATGAACAAACAAAAACTTTCTAGTGTAAATCTCAAATAAATTTTTTCGGTTTAAGTTTTAAACAAATTTTCCTAGTGTAAATTGAATAAAATTTTTCGCGGTTTAAATCTAAAGAGAAAAGTTTTAGTAAGAATTGAAGAACACTTTTTATACAGAAAACCAGTTTTTTAGTCTTTGGTCTCGAGAAGAAAGTTTAAAAATTTCGTTTCGGGATTGTTTTTAAAAATTGATGATAAATATTTTCGACCTCAAAAACGACAAAGATGTAAAGCCCCAAGAAAACAGATACAAAGTCCATTTTCTTTGATTTAGACAAGAAAACTAGACATTCGTGTTGATAAATTTTGTCGAAATTAAATTACAGAAATTTCCGCTTTTCATAATAGCACCGTTCTCACGAATTTCGTCGAGAATTGTTCTGTTACCAAGACAGATGACAAGGCCCAAACAAAAAGTAGTGCACTAAAACAACCCCCACACGTCAGATATGTTAATACGAAATATCAATACACCAGTAGGCTAATAAAGCATACTAATATATTCCAATACATCTAAAAAGTAGGAACCGTTCTAATACAATGACACATCGAATATCGTGCACTAGTTGTTTGCACGAGTCCAAATGAAATTGAATCTACTCCAAGTTGAAAAGAAAAAAATGACCTTATGTGCCTACAGTCCCCGAATCCTACTCAATTTTTCAGTGATGTTGAAAATACAATTAAAAGCGTAAATAATTTTTCATTTTAAAGACCGTAATTGAAAAAATTTTTGGCACCTGCTGTGAATTGTCTATAAATATTTGCTTGACGAGAGTAATTTAGAATTCTGAAGTCCTGGATTTTAAAAAAGTCTGACGTGAACTCTTAGGGGAAACCGAATCCATTTGTTTTTCGGATTTTCTAATTTTAAATTAGGATTTAACAAAATTCGAAGAACTATATTGGTCTAAAAAAAGCTCAAAAAAAACCTTGTCCACAACAATAAGAAAATATTTTCTAATTTAAATTATCTTTTAATTTCTCGAACATTATTTTTAAAAACACTTCTTAGTTTAAAAAAGGCGCTTTTAAAATTTAAATAAAGTGGTTTTAAGCTTTTAAAAAATACTTCTCTTTTTAAATCATTAAAAATATTTTCCTAGTTTTTTAAGGATATATCCTTAAAGGAAAAGTGACGTCAGTTAGTTTTTGTTACTCTTTAGGAAAATTCAATAAATGCGTCCCCAAATTTTTCAATAGAAACTGTTTTCAAAAAAATTATTCAATTTTTCCGATTGTTAAAAATTTTGAATTTAAATTATTTTTAGACAGAAAGTGAAAAGTTGAATTTAAACTAGAGACTATAATCCCCTAAAAATAGGAAAATTTAAATTCCAAAAAAGCTCAAAAACAGAAATCAAGTTTCGAAAAAAATTAAGTAAAAAATTTTAAAATGTAAGAATTCAATTCAATAAATTTTAAATTCTGAAAGTATTTTAGAGATTAAAGTTTGAAAAATCTTTAAAGCAAATTCGAAAAACATTTTTCAAAGACTTTTTTGCGTTCAAAAAAGGAAATTATAAGGTGAAGAGAGTTACGAGTCTTCAGAAGGGAAATGACAACAGAAGAACGAGAAATCAGAAGAGATATAATCTAACGAATGATGTCATATCATTGAAAGTTTGTGAGTTCAAAACTTTTAAGATATAAATTGCGATGTATAGATTGTGTTGAAAAGAAACTCGATAAAACAACACAATAATAAAGTAAGGGGAAAATAAAGAGCGAGAAAGTGGAAAAATAATAAGGTAATATAATAATGAAATAATGACATAGCGAGAAAGTAATAAAGTGACACACCAATACGGTAATATAGTGATATTATAACAAAAAATATAGTAATGTGAAGACCTAAAGGGCTATCTAAAGTCGAATTATTTCTTGAGATGGGATTTTATGCACGGAATTTAGATGAAGCTAAGGTTCAAACTATTTTAGTAAAATCAAACTTATTCCTCGAAAAAGAATTTAAATAAGGAGTTCTATGGGGCCAAAATATAAATTTAATATTTAATTGTAGATATGAGGGAAATTCCCGCCTGAATTTTAATTTAAAAAATCAAACCTATATTCAAAAAAGGATTTTAAAGAGTTCCGATGGAGCTGGGAGTTAAATATACTTTTTACGAGTGCTTATCTCCCGGATAAATTCCACTTTTTATACAAGGAGTTCCGATGGAGGGAGGTTCTGTCTTCCAGATTCCTCCCGGGAGGCGCGGTCTTCCTTTTGATCAAATTAAAAATGATCGCGCAAAATCAAATCGGTCAATGCACATTTCTAAAAAGATAACCAACACTCAAAGATCTAAATTTATTTTATTTTAACTTATTTTAAATAATAAAAACCCTAATTGATTTTTTATACATATAGGTCAAAGACGAGATAAATTTTATCTCAAAAGTCAAGTCGAATTCGTCTAACTCCCTCAGGCACTTTAGATTTGAAAATCTTTGGGTAAAAACCGAGATCCTTGTGTCACACACCGTGACGTGGCTCGTGACTCGCCTTCGGGACCTTATCAACAAAGACTCTCCACGACAGGTTATTTTACAAAAGAAGTAAGTCTTTAAAAAAGAAAAACAAGGAAAACCAACATCTTCATAAACAATCTTGTTTTTGACTACAAATCAGGTCCATTTTCTTTGACTTTTTGATGTTAGATTCTGCTCGCACTCAATAACAAGGAACTAGTCGCGATCTTCAGGATTTCGTGATAGGATTCAACTTTGCTTAATTGTTGACTCCAGTCTAAAGAACATCAATACTTTTATCTATAAGTAAACAAAGCCGCTGTATTTTAAAGAAAATCGCTTAATCGTTAATTTATTTTTGATGAAAATGGGCAACTGTACTTAGAAATTTGCGAAATCATTACGATCTCTAAAAATATCGCCTAATTTCTAATTATTTTAAAGCACGCTTTTTGCCCGAAACAAGGAACTGGTTGTAATCTTAATTCCATGATGAAAATCGACTTTAGTTAATAATTAGATTAACTTCAATTCCGATTTCGTTTGTGTTTTGGACCAGGGGATTTTTTATATATAGAAAACTCACGATAGGACTCAATTCCGCCTAATTGTCAGATTAGTTCTAATGTAAATTGCTAATTGCGCTTGGGACTTGACGGACTCTCAGTGGTCTTTTGAGCAGTTCACGAGGAAAGTCAACTTTATGCACACACAAACACATACTATATGATATATCGGTGTATCAAAGTGATCCTCATCATTGTAGTAATATACCGCGTATAAAAAATAATGCATCGGGTGTGCCAAAAACAATATATTAAAACATTATATCAATGTGTTAGTGCGTGGAAAAGATACACCTGATTCATTAGGGTTGTTTTAATGCACAATTTATTCTGTTTCGCAACATGAATTCCCAGACGGTAAAAAATAATTCATCATGTGGAGAAGAATTGGGCGGAAGTAAACAAGAAAATTAATGACTAATATTATTTGAATCAATCAACATGTTAACAAAAAGTTAAATCACGAGCAATCAAAGTTTTGCAAGGGTTTACATGGGCCAAAACTCAAAGTTGATTCTATTTCTATATCCTTTGCCTTTGTATTTAAGACTAAAATAGAGTACAAAATCTGAAAAGTAATCAAAACGGCGCCAGGTTGACAGTCAACCATCAAGTTGCAAAAATTATTCGCCCATGGATCAAATCAACAAGTTACTTGGCAAACAAAGAAAATGGATCTTTGCTCGAAAATTTTTTTAAAAATGATATCAATACTTATTCAAGTGGATCCGACCAAAAGTCCACTTGAGGAAAAATCTAAAACAAACATTCTGATCAATCTTGCAGAAATATTTCACATACACATCAAAAACTATTTTACATAAATACAAAAATTCTCGAAGTTAATCAGCAAATGTAACACGAGAAGGTCAAGAGGAAATGACGTCGCGAACAAAACAAGACACAACTGCGGCATCGGCGTCTCGAGGACACCCATGACAAATACAAATGAAGCTCCGAAAGGTGGATTATAAGCATCTGTGACGTAACATCACATAAGAACAAAAAGCTTGGGGAATAAATTATAGATCTATATTATATGATGTGTAAATGTGTACTTTAATAATTCAATTATGTCTATAATATAGTCCTATTCAAAAAGTCTTGGAGGTGGATTATAAGATCCATGACGTAGGATTTCATAAAGTATGGGAAACTACGGGTCTATATGTGATATTATATAAATATGCAGACTTTGGCAAATAAATTACTTTCTTTCGTGGTGATTCTATGTGAAAAAAAGAAGCTCCGAAAAGTAGATGAGTATCGGTGACTTAAGGCTGGATAAAATAGTCTAGAGAAATAAATATGGATTTATATTTGACATAGAGGAATTTAATAAATAATTTTTTTCGTAGTGATTATAGAAAGTACAAACTATGGAAGGATTACTAATATCTGTGACGTAGAAATATACAGGAACATAGATTATGGATTTGTACAACGAATTTACACGAAACTACAAAATTGAGTAAATTACAGTTTTTTACAACATGGCTTTATAAAAATACAAGTCACAGAAGATGGATTACAAACACTTGTGACGTAAGAATATTTTAAATAACTCGGGGAATAAATTAAAGGCTTTTATAACATACTTTCATACAAGACTACAGACTTGAGAAAACTGGTTACGTTATTGCAATGCAACTTTATATAAACATGCAAACTTCATAAAGTTGATTATGAATCATTATGATGTGATATAATGTAAAGCAACACACCCGAAAGGTGGGTTATTTTTCTATAATGAAATCACATCAATATAAAAAATTCATAAAGTTGACTATGAACTGTTATGATGTGATATAATGTGAAACTAAAGACTTGGAAGGTGGGATATTTCCCAACAATGACATTATAGAAGTGTACAAATTTCATAAAGGTAATTACTAACTGCTATGATGTGATGCTGTGTACAGCTACAGAATTAGAAGGTGGATTATTTATTCACAATGAAATTAGACAAGTGTAAAATATTTCGTAAAGTGGATTACGGGTCAATATGATGTGATATAACACAAAGCTGCAGAATTGAAAGGTGAATTATTCACTTGTAACAACATTGTAGAAAAAGACAATGCTCCACAAAGTAAAGTATTCCCCCATAATGACATGTAAAAATGGAAACTTAAAAAAGAGTTACGGTTTTTCTACTACACTATAGTTTATAAAACACAAATTTCGGAAGGTGAATCAAGGATCTTCAGACCTGACATCATAGAAAAAGAAAACAAATATAAATTCGTGTAATCTTATATTAAAATAGAGCTTAAGAAGACAAATAAAACTTTTACAATGGTATATCAAACAAAAATAGATACTCTGGAAAATTGATGTGAATTTTTACAATATCATATTAAACGAAAAGAGAAACTTCGGAAGGTTGATGTAAATCTTTACAATGTTACGTCAAAAAATACAACCTTCAGAGAAGAAAGCTACCGTTTCTTATGATGCGACGTTTTCAAAAATAGAAACTTCAAAAGTAAATTTCTATTTACATGGCGTGACATCACGAAAATAAAAGCTGCAAAAGACGAATTATCGATTCTCATAAGATACTTTTGTAAAAAAGTAGAGAAATTTACAAAGAAGATTATGAGCTCTCGTGATGCGATATTATATGGAAGTACAAATTGAGAAAGTAAATTTCAAATTAATATGACGTGACACCACGAAGACAGGAACGAAGGAAAACAAGTTCAAAATTTAGAAATTTTAAATTCTAAAAAGTAGTTTTATATAGAAAGAAAAAATTCTGTGAAAGTCATAAATTTCGGTCATGTGATAGTCTAGAAATATGAATTTTGGGAGTATAAATTTTAAATTAATATAGCGTGACATCACAAGGATAAGAATTTCGGAAAACGAGTTTCAAACTAAAAGAATAGTTTCATAAGGGAAGGGAAGTTTTTCAAGGAAGGTTATAAGTTTCTGTAATGTGATACTGTCTAGAAATATTAATTTAAAATTTACATTTCCAAAGTTTGTATGACGTAGCATCACGGAATTTTTAAATAGGAAACTTAAAAATAAGCATAGGATAAAAAAGAAAGTCCTAACATGTGACGCAAGGTAGTGTGAATCCTCAGGAGCGAGAACATTTTCTAATCCATTATTTGGCATTGTACAACATTGTACAAAAATCAATACGACGTAAAATTACACAAAATTTTTAAATGCAGAAGCTTCAAAATAATCACAAAGTGGAAAAAGAAAGTCCCAAAATATGATATAAATTAGTCTGGATTCTTAAGATGAAGAAAAAATCTCATTCAATAGAATATAATAACTACTATGACGTGTTGTTAAATATTAAGGTTTAAAAAACTTCGGATGCAGAGACTTGGAAACAATTATATAGTGGAAAATAAAAGTCCAAGCATATGGCACAAGGTAATCTGGATCTCTGGGCAATTTCCACAGAAACAGGAAAGACAAATTCAAAAAAGTCTTATTGGGGACTTGCCTTGCCGGAGGGAACAGAGAAAAGCGACAGGAAGGCCATGCTAAAAAACGGCAAAAATGGACAGAGACCATAGGCTTTTCCGTACTTTCTGTATCTCTCGCTCTCTTACTGGCCAGTTGGTTTTGAATCACGTCACTTATTTAGCTTTCTTGCTCCCCTTTTCTCTTCATCGTTGACGAAAAACGCGTCTTCGAAGCTCGCAATTTTCCCACAAAAATGGTCTTGTTGAAAAAGGGACTGAGATTGCCTCTGGCTAAACTCCAAGTCGGATTACTAAAAGGTCAATGAAGTTTAAATGTAAGCAACAAAAACAATAAAGTACAATATCTTCTGCATGTTGCGTGCCGTATTGTTCTGCAATATGCGGCTCTCATTATTTCTTGCACATTGCATGCGTTTTTCTTTTGCAAGATGTCCATAATATGAGGATGAACTGGGAAATCCAAAGACTAATTTTTCGCACGTTGCGCGTAAAGTTTTATTGCAATGTGCGAATTTAAGTGACCATTTTTTGCACATTGCGTGTGTGATTCTTTCGTAGTATCTCCGAAATCTGGGGGCGAAATAGGAAACTAAAAATATTTCTCGCAAATTGCGTGTATCCTCTTCCCACTAAATGCTCAGAAAATGGAAGTAAAGTACTGAATTCAAAAATGAGTCTTCGGATGACTAGGATGACAACTTCACATAGAAACCGATGCATATTACGTAGGACGTCAGTACATCGAAACGGTTCTCATGCATAGGATGAATCAAAAACAAATTTGTATGCGTCATACTAATACACTAATGCGCCAAAAATAGTATACTGATATGCTGTATCAATGCATAAGGCATAAGAAGTTATTGATACACCATATTAATGCACAGGATCCATAAGAAACCGTTATTCGTTTGTCATATTAATATACCAATGTGCCAAAAATCATGCATTGAAATTCATATTAATACACCGGAGCATTAAGAATGAAGTATCTTATGCATCGAGGAATTTTCGTGCACCATTCGGTGGGTGTAGAGACTCAGGACATGGAAGCAGAGTACTGAACTGAAAGACGTCTTTGAATGACTAGGATGGCTATGATGACAAGCACGGCCACGACATGTCAAATGACCTCAGAATTCCCACCTAATTTGGATTCTACTCAGCGTTTATTTTTCATACCATCGTTAGAGAAATGAATGAAGCAATTATCTAGTCACAAGGTACATTATCAATTGAAAATCCATTTTTAATTTTTTTTAAATGTGTGACGAAATTTGACGATTCATATCGAATTTTCCCCCTGGATGCATTTGCTACTTTTTTTTGTTAAAATTTTCTGAATGAACATATTTTTTCAGCCGAAAGTCATACCATAGAGAGGATAGAAAACATTTTTTTCCTGGCATTTTGTGTGTTTAGGAAACAGAACCCACTCGTAATGGCACGACGACGTCACGAACTGGAAACGCGAGGCGGAACAAATAACTACGTAAACTATGGATCTGGCACTTGACAATTTATATCCCGGAAAAGGTTATAACCGACTTTAACAATATAAAATGACTTCACTACAGTACGACCAGGAAGTCCCTAAGAGGTGTTTGGGGAATAATATGTGGACGAAAGCCCACGTTTCCTGTTATCTTTCTAGGAAAGTCGGAGAAATTAACTGCATGTTGCGGGCAATTGAAGAAAGTTAAATGCAGTAGAGATAATTGGAGAAAGCTCAGTGCCTAGTGCGATTGAAGGAGGTTGAATGCATGTTTTGAACAGTTGGGGGTGGTTAATTGCAGGTTGCGAGCAATTGAGGAAAACTGAATGTATTGTGTGAAATATTAAAGAAAATTGAGCGCATTGTGCAAGGAATTCGGGAAAGTTTGATGTAGCTTAAAGCTATTTAAACTGGATAACATTGAAGCTAAGGGATGAATGTCAGCTAAAGGACGTGTAAAATATACCCTATCATTCTCATTTAGTGTTTCTAAAAATGTCTTTTTGAGAAAACCTCTTAGTCTTGAGTGGAAACAATACATAAATTCGCATGTATAATTTCCACTCAGGACTGTGTAAAAATCTTTGAAGAGCTTTCATTTGGTGTTGAAGAAAAATATACATTTCATCTCCACTCAAGATTATAAAACAGCTCTTTTCGTAATGATCTTTAGCCTGGTCTTGAGTGAAAGTGATATGCACGTGGATTTGTGTATTTTCTTCACTCAAGATCATCGAAAACGTTTCCTTCACAAAGATCGTTCACTTAGTCTCGGTGGAGACTACACGGAAACATAAACATCAATCCCACTCCGGGACTGTAGAAAATAATTTTAAAAGAATAATCGCATTAACCTTGAGTGGAAATCACACATGTGCGATTGTAGATATGATTTCCATTCAGAATCGTAAAAGATAAATCTTCAAAAATTACATTGATCCCGAGTGGAAGCCATAATTACGCGATTTTAGACATGATTCCTACCCAGGATCGCAGAAAGTATTGTTCACATTTACGTGATCTTTCATATCACATTCGTTCAGGACCATGGAAACAATATTTTCGGAATTTATCTGATCTTAGTTGAAATTTCATTCACGTGATTCTACACATTGATTGGCTAATATTTATTCTTTAACCTTTGAAGAAAAGTGCTTCTTGTTTGATCTTTTCAGCCACGCTCACGATTCTAGAAACGACAGGAGATTATTATCAACAAATTCAACTTTTTTCGAATCTAATTGCCTTCGTCCAAAGTACATATTAATAAAAAGTCAGAAATCTTTGCAAAAATCCAATCTCAAAATTTTCTTTTTCTTATTTAAATTAACTTAAATCCCGAAAAATCTTTTATATTATAAAAAGTTGGAAATTCGAGGAAGTTTTAGATCTGATTCTTTTAAAGATAACATCTAAAAATAAGTTTTCGTCTCATTTTGGTCTCTAATTTTTTATGTGTAATAAGAAAATTAAAATTTTATCTTTGGAATTCAAAAAATAGGAATTTTATTCTTAAAATAAAGAACTTGAAAAAATTAAATTTTCGTATTTAAAGATCGAATAACCAGCACTGTATTCTGAGAAAATAAAGAAATCAAGATTTTAAATTTAAATTTTCAGAAAAAAAACAATCTTATTTTCGGGATTTAAAAATTAAAAAAGTAATGTTTGGTGTTTAAAGATCAAAAGGAGCAGAATTTTGGTCCCTAAAAAGTGATAACTTTAAATTAATACAACTGTGATACTCCGGACTTATCGAAGAATAGTCGAAAATAAGAAGATTAAGCTACAGTTTGTCGAAGAAGATAGAATCGGCTCGAAGAAATTAGTCACAAAAAACGAATGATCAAGTTCATCAAAAAATGATATCATCAAATGTGTAAAAATTTCGAGTGAGAAATTTCTAGGTTTGGCCTTCTGTGAAAAAAATGCAAATTATTGGTTAAAGAAAAGAGCTAAGAATAAGAAAACGTCAGAGAGAGATTTACTAAATTCCTTTCAAGACCAGAAACCAAGGCTTTTGCAAAATATTAATTAACGGCAGAAGAAAGTACTGAAAAATCATCTTTTGCAAATATTACTTCCTACCGGAGAGCAAAATTAAAAAAATGATTTTTGGCGAGATTTTTTTCAATATCAAAAACAGTATATATAAAAAAATATTTTTAGTGACATATTTCTTGATGCCGAAAAAGAGGAAAATTAAGAAACTATTTTTTTGACGAAATATCCTTTAATGTCAAAAAGAGAGATGTCATAATATCGATTCTTGAAAAATATACTTTAATGCCAAATTTTTTTCTCAATGAGTGCATTCTTCCAGACATTTCGGGATTACTCTCTTTTTTCTACATCCGTCCAAAGGCCAAGAAACAGTTAGAATCCGAGGATTAGGAACAAAATTAACACTTTGGCATTTGAAACCGATACCAAAACAAATAAAAACAAATAAACATTTCACTTCACCCACGTTCTTTTTTTAATTTAAATTTTAAATCTTTTCATTTTCAGATTTAAATTTAAATTTTTCTATTTTCAAGGTTTTAAAGTTTTTATCCTTAAAAGTCTCCAGCTTTTGAATTCAAAACATCATTATTTCCACAGAGGCTTTCTTTTTTCGGACAGTTTTCTGGATAACTCTGTTGCAAAAAGCAAATTGAAAAACCGACACGTCATTGGCCTCCGGCGTTTTCTTCATCCAGAAACCTCCAAAAATAAAGATTTCATAAATGAAGATAATAAAAACTGATGATGTTTTTTAATACTACACTACTATGGGAACTAAAAATAGAAATTGCTGAAAAATTGTTTCTCAATGAATTCTTGGAATATTTTCAGTAACTGCGGAGGTACTGTAGATGTTTTTTTAAAATTGTGTTGCTATGAAAATAACTAAAGAAGTATTTTTAGATTAAATCTCTGAAATTCCCACTTTTACAATTTTCCTTGAATTTAGAAATTCCGGTTTTTAAACAAAAGTTCAAATCTTTTACTCTATGTTACCCATTGTTTCTGCTCCAGATTCAAAAGAACTGCAGACAAAATTAACTGGAAGAATTGTATGTGTAACAATGAGATATTATTCCATCTTCGCTGAATTCTGACTCCTACACAGACAATCGAGATAGGATCGTAACGAATTCGGAAAGAAAGGAAAGTCTCCAAAAATCCAAGAACTCGAAAATATAAGGATCTAGGAATCTAAAAATCCAGGAAGTCGAAAACCCAGATATCTAAAAGCTCAAGAATCCAAAGGTTTTGACCGAAAAAATCGAGGATAAACAAGGAGATAAGCAAAAACTAATTTTGAATAAGTTTGAGTGGGCAGAAGATCAGGGGATTAAATAATGGGTAAAGTAAAATACGAAATTATATTATTTCAAGAAATTCTTACTTTAAAAGGTGAAAAAACTTGAGATTCATTTTGTTAAAGTTTTCCAATCAGGGTCGGAAACTACGAAACTCCATTTTTAATTGGAGAAGTTGCAGAGTCATCATTATAAGACGAGAAAATATGAGTCTTGAAATTTGGAAAATTATCTCGAAAGGAATTTACACAACGTTTCGGTCGGAATCTGACTGTAAAACTGAAAGTCTACATGACCCTGGAAATTCTCAAAGGGCATCGAAAAACTTCTAATTGATTCCAAAACTCTAAACCATGTTCTGTAATCTTATCGAAGACCTGTAAGCAAGAAAATCTTCGAAAAAGAGCCGCTTTTCACAGGTTAGAGAAAATCACGTAAGTGTAGTCGATTAAAAAGTGGGAAAATTGGACAATATAGGAAAATAGAGAAAATCGGAAAATATGAAAAAAAGAAACTATGGAAAATGACTCAGTATTTGCTGGCCTTAAAGCTTAAAAATTATCACTAAATTTCCGCTAAAATCAAAGACATCTTCACCGTTATCTCATGTTAAAGAACTTCTTCAAAAAGGTTAAAACAATTCTTTAAATTTTTGATTACTTAGTTTCCAAAAAATTCTTTAAATATTTCGGATTTTTTCGACTATTTTAGTCATGAGAAAACTACCACCACCCATTGGAATATCCGATCTGTTCACTTTTCATATCCCAAATGAAACTACATATATATGATCTGCGTCGATCCGATATGAAATCACTCCAAAGTTAGCACAAAGGATTACATTCGCTACCATCACTCTGACGATTAATGAGAATCAGTAACTAATCTCATAGTGAAAAACAGTCCTTGAATCATTATATGACACCATCGATATCCCTTATTTCGAAAATTTCGTCAGTTTTGTTTTCGGAGATAAATTTCACGTGGTGATTTCAACGCGAATGATACTTACGAAACACCAGAATTATGGTACACAAAGGAACTAAACATCATTTGTGATGACTAATATCTCTTGTTTCGGATATTTATCAATTGGAATTCTCCGAAGGATAATTTTCAGCAATGGTCCTAGTGTAAATGAAACACAAGATAAATTATTAAATTTGCAACAGAAAAATTAAACATTCTTGTCAGAACTCATCTTTTTTAAAAGAAAATTCTATTATATGGTTCTAGTAAGGATGGTGCAGAAAATCAGAGATTAAATTTCTAGCAAAATAAACTAAAATTACTCTTGTCAGGACCAATTTTTCTTGACAATTTTTTTATTGAGGGGAAATTCGTATTGTGGCCTTGAAAAGAACAATGATTAATTTTTTTTTGTGATCATGAACTTTGTTGTTAGTTTTTAACGAGGGAAAAACTGAGTACAAATATAGCAACGAAAATACAAACATCGACAACTCTATTATCTGCATCAACAATCATCATCAGGACTGTAATGGTTTGGAACAAGTCTTGTTTGCAAAGCGGAAGTGATGTGTATGGATTAATGACTCCCTAAAAACAGGATTTTTCAAGGCCATATTTTTAATTAACTTCGTGCCATTTTCAATTCTATAATTTAATCCTTTAAACTAGCTTTAATTTTAAAATTTATCCTAATTTGTGAATCCACTTGCAACTCCAACTTCAGTTTTCGGCTTTATTTCAAATTTCAATTCATTTTTATGTTTTATCTAAAATCGAATAAGTGATAAGTCGGGATGAAAGCTCTTTGAACAGTAATCACAAAATGCGAAAGGACCCATCAACGAGGAAAACGAAACTTGAGCAAAATTTTTTTTGGAGATTTCACATCACTCTCCTTTTTGGATACGGCAGAATTTCATATCGGTCACTTTTTAGATACAGCAAAGTTTCATATCAGTGTTTTTGGAAACGGCAGAATTTCATATCGGTCACTTTTTGGATACAGTAGATTTTATATCAGTCTCTCTTGTTTGGATACAGTAGTCATGGGCATGGCGTAGGTGGAAGCGACCGCGTTTTCCTCCCGAGCTGGGTTGTATTTTCCGTGAAGTCTTCGGCTTCTACGGACGTAGCGGACGATGAAAAGCGACGTCGCTCCGATCAGGAAGATCAAAACTGAAAGAACAAATGATTAAAAACAAACTCCAACATAATCTGTTTTAATTTTTCTTCACACAAGAATGCGACAAAGATACTTGGAATTAATTTTGGCGAAAGAGAGTAAACGCCAAATTCCAATCTCCTTTTTGTCCAAGTGGACTCGTCTGAAATCATTTTCCTAGCTCTTTCGAACTTACCGATGATAGCAATGATAGCGACTGCCCAAGACAACCAACTGGCTCTGCCTGAATTTCTGGCTGTTTCTCCCGGTTCAGATTCGCCGGCATCAGGATCTTCTGTCGTTTCTGAAGATTCCGTAGGCTCAATTTTCCTTTCCTCTTCCTCCTCCGACACGGTGTTTTCGTTTTCGTCGACAGGAGGCATGGTCCAGAGGCTCTGATGTTTCGTTGTCGTTTCTAAACATTATTTTAAAGTCAACATGATATTTCTCCAGCAAAATCAATGCCTCACCTTTGTCGATGTTCTCTTGAGTAACGGTTTCGAATCCGTTGTCGCCTTCGAGTTCGTCTTCGTCTCCGGCTCCTTGAGGGATTTCCGGAGCTACTGTAGTCGTCGTCGTGGTGGTAGTGCTGGTAGTAGTACTACTCGTTGTCGAAGTCGTCGTCGGACTGGTCGTAGTCGTGGTTACTGTAGTTGTTTCGAAAGCTGAGCTCGAAAGTATGGTGAAAAGATCTGGACTTTTTGTTGGCTCTCGTTCATTTTCTTCTTTTTCCTCTTCTTCGACATTTTCTGGAGTCGTTGAATCTGGGAAATTCGGACTCGAGGAAGTCATAGATTCCGCTTCCTCGGGTTCCTCCTCCGGTTCAGGAGAAGTCAGCGGGAAAGTTGCTTGTTCTTGTGAGTTTTCCTCTTCCTCCTCTTTCTCGCCTTCTTCCGGAGTTGCAGGAGGAGGCACGAAAACTGTGGTGTTCTCTGTTTGACTGTTCTCGGTCTCCACAGTACCCGAAGGCGAGGGTGCCATGGGGGGTACAACCACCGGAGAGGATTCTTTTTCGGGTGCCGGAGATGCTGTCTTAGGTCTTTGGGTGGAGGAAGCTTGTCTAGATAAAGCCAGACTTAGGCAATCCGTCCAATGGCCTTCTTCGTTGACGCACTGGCAACTGTAATTCGAATCCACGAGGACGTCGCTGATCATCGCGAAACTCGTGGGATCAGTGGTACAAGCCGCTCCTTCCCCGAAAACAGAGCAAGTCGAATTTTCTCTGCAATTATCCTTGACATTGCAATTCGGTCCGATGAAGCCGTCCGAGCAATGACAAGCAGGGATTTCGTTCATGAATTCACAAACACCTCCATTCAAGCAGTCATTGGGACAAAGCACAGTTTCGCAACGTGCTCCCAAAGTTCCGGCAGGACATCTACAAACCGGTGTTCCGTTTTGGATTTGACAGAAACCTCCGTTTTTGCAGTCCATCTGAGCACAAAGATCCATCTCACATCTTTCTCCTGCAAATCCCTCGGAGCAGAAGCAATTAGGCTGGGAATGGATATCGAGAACACAGGTTCCGTTGTTTTTGCACTCATACCCAACACAGGCATGAGCTGTGAATTTGAAAGTCGAACTCGACGGTCCTTGGTTTCCGAAGTTCTCTTGGGTCTCGTTCTCGCCCAGAGAGAAGAGTGGGAAAGCAACACCATTTTCGTCAACGAATCTTCCGTTCTCATTGCTGATCCCGGAACTCACAGGCTTCGGAACTTCTGTAGATCCAGGAGCTGTCCATCTTTCAATAATGGACTTCGGACATCCACAGTCGAAGTTATGGGCGGAAAAGGTGTTCCTCTTCAGTATCGGCGGACATCCATTGGGTTGTTCGTTCTGGACGATGAGGTCTCTGAAGCATCGGGGACCTTTGATCGCCAGAATTCTCACGGAGAAACTCCTCGGATGTTCGCTGCGTTCCAGCTCGACGACATAGGGGTCAGAGCCCGTGATGTTGCATTCGAGGGAGTTCTGGTAGAGGGTCCAGACGAATTTCTTCCAATCTGGCTCTTCCGCAGACCTCTTTTGCTCAGTAACTCCCGAAGTGGCACATTCTCCGAGTTTCTTTCCCGTCGAGGAATCTACTACTGACAATAAAACTGTAGAATGAGATATCGAGGATCTGAAAATCAATCACATTAACTTTGTTTTCACAAAATCTCCTGAAGCGAATTCATTCCTACAATGTTTTCAATGTTCCAGACTGCATTAACCATTTCAATTTCCAAATTGACTGAACATAATCCCAAGCTAATCCAATGATCAGTATCTCATTACAAAAATTTCAATGGTTGTAATTCGTCTATTTCCAAATCCAAAACACTTTAATAAATCTCCTACCAAAAAAATATGAGATCATGATCAGTCAACTGACTCCCAATCAGTCGGGATTCGGCGCCAAAGCGAATTAAACAAAAAACCCGAAATTAGACTGCGGTGACTAAATGCGATTTTTCCTTGTTTCGAACCGTCACTAAAGACCTCTGTTTACTGCAAAAATAAACCTATTACAAATCTTTTCTATCAAGTACAAGAAAACAAATTGCGTAACTCTTCATTTAGTTAAAACCAAATTCCGTAGTTTCGAAAAAATGTTTTAACCAAGTTCGAAAAGTTAAATCACATAATTCTCAACAGTATTCAGTGAGATTTAAAACCTTCGATTAACATCAGAAAAATCACAAATTTTCGACAGTTTTTCAATGCTATTCAAAAGAATTATTTGCGATGAAGTTAAAAGATTCTTTGTGATCAAATTCAAAAGCAATTACATAATGCAGAAAAACTCTCCCTACAACTTCCTTTCTACCCAATACTGCTAAATCGAAATCCGAGTACATATTTTTCATTTTCGAAATTACTAGGTTTTGTATTTCCCCCTTTCCCAATTGAATCCCCAGTGGCTATTAACCTTTATTGACATCCTTCAAGAGCAAGCTGATGCTCTCGAGGCTTCTCACCTTCGCTTTCTTTTATTTTCTCGCTCTGTTACTCCATCGAACTCCCTTGAGCAAACAATCCCAAACTAAACTCCCAACTTTGAAATCTCGGTTTCATCAAGTTTCGCGTCTCCTTTTCGGTTTCTTTCCATCAACGGTACTCGAGACCAAAAAAGAAAGAAAAAAGAAAAACGTCGAGTTCGAGTAGTTTCGAAGTGCGCGTGCACGTTTTTGCTGTTTTTCTGAGATTTTCAAGCTTCAAGATTAAAAAACAAACATTTCCAGATTAAGTCAGAGTGAAAACATTACGGTAAAACCAAATCCCCCATCTTTTCTATCACGTCAATGTCAAAGTTTCGCAACTGTCACAAATGACAAGAAATGCGGAAGTTTTAAATAATAGCATTAAACTTACCCCAAAAAGTAGTAAGACCCGATCCACGGAGTAGACTGATCCTCGACAATCCACGAGATTCGCCCTTTTCCGACGTCGCTGAAATGGGCTGTGTCGTCGTCCTCAGTTCCTCCTCCAGAATCCTGGGCTCTCAGTAAAGGCAAGAGTAATACTGAAATGTATTACATAGAAACAATGTAGAAAATGAAAAGCAATAACCTCCAGAGAAATTTAAAAACATTAAATCTCCGAAAGAGGTCAAGTTAACTTTCGAAAAAATGAGCAAATAGCAGATTTTTGAACAGAAATTAGTTAAGAATAACGTCGAAACAACTCACATAGTGTTGAATACCTCAGAATCATGGTTAATCTGATAAATAAAAAATAAAACACCGAGTGACAGTACAATAACGAATCTGGCTTCGGACTTTGCGGATTCTGGGAGCTGTTTTACATCGCTCGGATGTTCACCAACTTTTCTGATCTAAGGAGAACAATATTAAGAATAATTCTTTGCGAAGTAATCCCGACACGAGTTGCAAAGTCCTTAATTGAAATACTTTGAAAACGATGGACACCAGGAATAATTTTATTACGAAATGACCTCGAGGGAATTTAAAAATCTCAAACTAAACGCTTCCCGAACGACAATGACATCATGGACGAAGACTCGAGAATTCATGGAACAAAGATTAAGAATTGCTTCATAAGCAGCTCAATAAAGGATCAATTTCTTAATTTCAGTCCACCAAGAATCAGAGTTCAAAAAGGGACAAAAGAACTCAAGCATGACTAGCGGTCATTTACCGAGACTGGATTTTACGAAAAGCGGCTAATTCTTTTGAGGACTGGAACCCGCTCCGAGAATCAGTTTTTGGGATTAAGCTCGACCGCAAAATCCAGCTTGTTCAGTCATGAATGGTTTATGAACAAAGACATCAAAAAATAAAACCTTAAGTCATTTAATTTCCGCAAAAATTTAAATCGGTCATATTGTGAGAAATGGAAAGCGAACTTGGTCAGGATGAAGGACGAAAGTCTTTCGAAAAGCAAACGTCTATCCGATCAAGTCTGTCGATTTAATTTTCCTTTCTTAAAAAACTATTTTTAAAGAAAAATAATTTCTGTCAAGGATACAGACCTGTTTCAATCCAACTTTCGAGGACATAATAATAGACCACTAGAAAAGTAATTTAACCTATTGAAGTGCAATCGGACAAGTTTTTTAAAAAAATAGAGAACACCTGGTTATGGATCATCCAAGAAAAATCAATTGGTCAGTATTCCATTCCATCCCATTTTTCGACATCCACATCTCTACAGCGGCCTTGGCGCGATCAAGTCTGCGAAATGACAAAAACGAGCGGCAAAAATAAATTGGATACAGGGTCAAGTTGGGAAAGGACGTTTCTGGCAATTCGAAAATGTCAACTGATCGACTTTACAGATATGGAAGGAGAAAATAAGCCACAGAAAGAAACGAAACCATTAATCTACGTTTTCTTGTAATGATGTCGACTGGTGCCCCGTTCTACAAAAATTGACAACCAAATTTTAAGGTCGAAATCTACATTTTCCATACAATAAAATAAAATTAGTAGAATTACTGAAATTCCAGAACTTTTCTCAAGAAAGATCTGCATCTATCCGACCCTTGAAAATCAATTTCGATCAAAAAATGTTTATCAACATTTAGGATCGAAGTCCACATTTTTCTTTCTCGGACATGACTCACTGACCGTTATGACATTGTAATACTGTCCTAATACGAGAGGTTCACGTCTCGACATCGAAACCCAAAGAGCAATTCCGATCAAACAAAAACTTTCAACATCTAAAATCGGAATTTGGACTCTTCGCTTCAAGACATGACTCACTGGCTATTGTGAAGTAGCGGTGTCTCGTGAAGAAAAATCCGGATTTCGGCCTCAAACCTTGACCAGTGGTCCTTTTATCAAAGTCGACAAAGTTTCGCTTTTAGGAAAATCCGAGAACCGACTAAAAGGGCAAACAAAAACTTTCACTCGTTCGTCGATCGAAAAATTGTTTTTATAAAAGATCGTTTATCTTCCAACCGGCTTGGAATATAAATCTTTTTTGTTTATGTTATATTAGTTCCAGAACGATATTCAAATAACAAGCAAAACTTTAAAAATCAAATTAATCAATACAATTTTGGAAATATCAGAAATGATTCATTATTAAAATCGATCAAATTTCCAAAAAGACTTGTTTTCGGATGAGATTTGAGAATTTTATGGGGTAACAGTCAATGGAAATAGAACAGGACGAGAGACAATTCATTTTTTTTGACGATCGAACGGCCACGAGAACGGGACCGAGATCCAAGATAGTGCTAAAGAAGTTACACAAAAATTAATGAAACTTGAGATGACGGATTCGCACGATTTTCTCCAGGACACTGCGAACGACAGGAATGAGATCCGAAATAGGAAAGGATCGAGATCTCATTAAAATAAATATCAATAGAATCTTAGTTTAGATCTCGGTGACATTGAGATTCAAATGTTGATAAATTAAACTTGGGAGGTGATGAAATCCAAAAATAATGAATTCGAATGGTTCTTAAGGAGAAATCAAAGACGGATGTGAAAGTGAAGAGAGCAAGAAAGACGACAGTAAGAGTCTAGACAGAACGAGAAAAAACAGCCGGTCACGTAGAAATCAAAAAATCCGAAAAAATAACCGATTTTCACACATTTTTCAAGCCGGAATCAAAGATGATGGTGAGTTAGAGCATGACGAGAATGGAAACGAGAACCATAACAAGCTGGGGACGAGAGGAAAGAAATGGTAACGTGGAAATTAAGAAAAATAAAGAATGACAGATCTTCACACTTTTCAGCGGAATTGACAACAGACGTGAGTTAGGACATGGCTCTCACTTTCGTTGTTGTCAAAACAAAGTGAGAGACAATAAGAGGTTACGTGGAAAATTAATGAAACTTGAAAATGACTGATTTGCACGATTCCCTCCGGGTCGAGATCGAAAACAGAGGTGAGAGTGAAGGTAGTGCGAGAGAACAGAAGAGGTTACGCAACAACTAATGAAACTCGAGAATGACCGATTTGCGCGACTCCCCCAGGGTGCGACGGACCGACCGTGTTTTGGATAAAGTAACTTCTGAGTCCTCGAGAGGCTCGTTTGGGCAGCTCCAAGTGCCTTTTGAAGTGGATCGAACACATGAACAAAAACTGTAGAAAAAATTCCTTTGGCCGAATAAACTGGTTGCCCTGAAAATGACCAAGTTGAATAGATTCAAAACAACTAAATCGAACCTGTCACTGACATTCCTTTTTAGTTCTCAATCACTCGAGATGCAAAAATAACAGGTACAACGGAATTTCAAGGCCAATCAATTACATTTGAAATACTTGAGAACAGAATTTTGGCAAAGCGAGATCTAGCAATCGGTGTATTTTCGAAATCCGAAGTTCCTACACAATAAAACTCCATGACTTCTTTTTAGCTTATTTTTTAAACAAAGATCATTTTTTTGATCAAATTCTTGAAGTGGATGTTCTTTATCAATTTCAAGAAAACGAGTTTCTTATGCATGAATATGTTGCATTTTGTAATTCCAAAGTTTTAACATGGCAAACATTTAGGTTTTTTAAATTTATTTTGTTCAAATTTGTGACCTTCGATTAACTGACTTTAACTACTAATTTTCGTTTATTTTAGGAAAGTTTTTGACTAGATAGGATTTGTTTTCAAATTCTAAATCTCCAGAACAATGAATCAATCTCTACTGTCAACTTCTTTAAACTGACGACCTTTGACCAACTTATGTTTGTAGTTACTAACCCTCACCGATTTTAGTGAAGTGGGGTTCTTGAACATAAATATATTGCATCTTCAAATGTTAAGGTTCAAAAATAACAAAATTTAATAATCATTTCTCAACTTTTTTTTTCCGAATTTAATACCGCAATCCACAAAATTTTTCTCGATCTCGGCGGACTAGAATTGTCAACAATGAGCAAATCCCGATCTCTGGCTAACCGGGATTTTTGCCAACACGAATATTTCGTTTTTTTGAATTCCAAATTCGTACAATCGTTAGCTTTTTTATTTTTCGAACTAATTTTCCTAAATCCATAGATTTTAATCGATCTGTGTTTTTATTAATAAATCCTTCTCAATTTCGTGCAAATTTGACAGTTGATTTTCGCGCAGAAATAATCGTCGATCCCGGTCTTCTTCTTGCTGACGTGTTCCTCATTTTCTGTCTCTTTGATATTTATTTACTCTCTAGCCTTTTTCGAAATTTTCTTTCATAATCATTATTTTGATTATCTTTCGGTCATTTGTTTTATATGAAGTTTAAATTTCAGAATGACTCGACGGGTATTTGCCTTCTTGGCTTTGGCAGCAGTTTTCCTGACTGTCTGGTCCCACTCTCACAGCAATGAGCCTCCACATATGAAATATTCGAGAGAAGTTAATGAGAAAGTAAGTTCACTGAGAAATTTTAATGGTTTTTGCTGATTCCGAAGGTTTTCGATATATAAAAACCTATTTTAGGCACAAGAGGAGGCTACCAGTGGACATAGTCACCAACATCATCACCATGACCATGCTCACGATCACCACCATCATGATCATGACCACGACCATGACCATGGACATTTCCACGACCATGATCACGATCATGGACATGATTGTGGCCACGACCATACTCACGATCATGCTCACGACCATACTCACGACCATGCTCATGACCATGCTCACGATCATCACCATCATGACCACGATCACGAGGAAATCCATGTTCATTCTAAACGCCATGACCACCATAACGTGGAATCTGAGAAATTCGTTCCTTATCCTAAAGACAGGTACGTTGAAGATTAATTTATTATATAAATCTACACATTTCTTGTACTTAATATAATTTTATATTATTTTAGCATCTTTGCTTTCCTGAATGATGCCCAGACGAGACTGTGGACTTACTCTGTTGGGGCTACTTTGTTGATCTCTGCATTTCCCTTCTTCTTGCTCATTTTTATCCCTATCCAAAGCAATAGCGGCGAAGACAGCAGTTTGTTGAAAGTACTTCTTGCTTTCGGTGCCGGAGGATTACTTGGCGATGCTTTTCTTCATCTAATTCCCCATGCTTCTGGAGGACATGATCACGGACATGGACACGAACATAATCATGGTCATGGTCATGGACATAGTCACGGACACGATCACGGACATGGACATGACCATTCTCATGATATGTCGACGGGATTCTGGGTCCTTGGAGGACTTCTGACGTTCTTCGTTGTGGAGAAGTTTGTCAGAATCGTCAGAGGAGAGGACGACCATCATCATCACGGCCATTCTCACGGGCATTCTCATTCTCACAAGCCTTCAAAGAAAGCAAAATCTTCGGATGCAGAGGAATCTGATGACGAAAAATCAGAATCAAGTGTAAAGAAAGACAAGGATTTGAAAAAGCGACCAGTTAAAAAGGAAGAAAAGAAGAAGGAAGAACCAGAACCTCCAAAAAGATTGGCTGTGGCGGCTTTCTTGAATCTTGCAGCAGATTTCATGCACAACTTCACTGATGGACTTGCGATTGGGGCAAGTTTCATTGCAGGAACAACAGTTGGATTTGTCACTATGGTCACTGTACTCTTCCACGAAGTTCCTCATGAAATTGGAGATTTTGCAATTCTCATTCAATCAGGTTTTTCCAAGAGAAAAGCAATGTTCACACAACTGATAACTGCCCTAGGAGCCCTTCTTGGATGTGTTATTTCTCTTTGGTCCGTTGATGCTTATGCCTTGGCAGAAGCTGCTCAAAGTTCCTGGGTCCTTCCTTTCACTGCCGGAGGATTTATCTACATCGCTACAGTGTCTGTTCTTCCGGAACTTTTGGAGAAATCTTCTTTCATCCTGAGTCTTTTCGAGGTTTTGGCTCTCGCTGCTGGAGTTTTTGCGATGTATCTCGTCGCTCTTTTTGAGTAATTTCGAGGTATTTATTTTGTTTTTAAGGTTATTTAATTTTTACAAATGGAAGTTATAAATTATTGTAAAAAAGGAAGACTTCGACTTTTTAGAATTGAACTTTTTGACTTGATAAAAAGAGATACTGAGCATTCTAAATCTGAAGATCAACACCACTGTCAAACTATTCTTAATTAAAAGTTCATCCCGATACTTTCCAACTTCAACTTTGTTCACCTCATTCATTTTGTAAACAGTTTAAAAAAATCAACTTTGATTCCTCAAGCAATGAAAGTGAACAAAAGAATCTCCATCGTCTGGGCATTTGATCGAAGCTCCTGATACTCCACAAAATCTACATGCCTTTTCCCAAAATTCATACAGCTTCTCCTTCAACATCGGGAATCTGCCTCCTAGGAAGAACAAGTCCTCGGACCAGAGAGCACATCTTCCGTGGAGGTAAACGTCGATGCTTGGTGGGTTCTCATCGATATCTGTCGGTCTTTGAGTGTCTTTCGGAAATAGGAAGTCAGGGAAGTAGTCGGAAGACAAGTCGAGTTCAATGTAGTAGGGCCCGAAGAGGTCGCCAGCGTCTCCACTGCAGGAGTATTTCTGACAAAGAGCACAAATCCATCTTGTATTCGGGAGTAACTTCTCCGGGAGATCTGCTGGCTAAACAAAAATCAATGAGGTTAAGGAAATTCAAAAACCTACCACAGACGTTCGATTCCATTGAGATCTCTTGGCTCGTTCTATTAACGTCAAGTACTTCGCTGGGTGTACCAATTTCCCGCTCATGATTCTGGGAGTTTTGATAACCTCACCATCCTTGGAGATCTAAGATGGGGATAATTAAACTTAAGAAATAAAGAGGAAATGAACCTTTTTGGAGCCGTATTTTTCATGTAGTTTCTTGGCCATGTGAGCACTCTCCATCATGAAGTCATCGTCTTCCGGCTTCTTCCTTCTTCT
>VOSG01000283.1:8856-19544 GCA_009761265.1 Halicephalobus sp. NKZ332
CAGTGGCGTTATCCCTAAGGGTAAAAAGGTCGTAGTAACTCTGTCTCTGGGAAAGATAAAGTATTGACTTCATCTAAGAAGCAGTAACTTTGTTCCTGGAAGGTAAGGAATATTGATTTTTCTACAGTGAGGAGTGATAACTTTGTTTCTTGAGAGAAAAATTGATGTTTTCCTAGAGGGAAGGAAGTAGTATTTTTGGTCCTTAATAAAAGTAGTGACTTTGCACTCAAAAGGAAGAAGAAAGGTAGTAACTTTGTTCTTAGAGGAAAGGAAGTAGGGCTTTTGTTTTCAGTAAGTAATAACCTTGTACTTTGAAGATCGAAAGTAGCAGTCTTTGTCTTGAGCAAAAGTAACAACCTTGTACTTTGAAGATCAGAATTAACTATCTTATTTTGAATAAAAAGTAGTAACTTCGCCTCTGGAAGGACTCTGTAGGGGGCAGTTCCTGGAAGGGAGGGAGTAGTGACTTTGTCCTTGAATGAAAGAGGAAAACAGATGGAGTTGTTTCCGACTAGTTTTTTGGATTCGGAAAAATTCGATTTTGAATTTTTGAATTCCGGGAAATTTTTTAGAAGAAGCTCCTAATCCAACTTAAATCCCCGGATTTTTCAAGTTCCAAAGTTTTGGTTTATTATTTGAAGTACCCCATTCATCGGAAAATTAGATCATCGATTGATCCTAAACTTCCGTCTGATTTCATCAGTTCAAAGTTTCCTGGATAATCCTTCCTGGAACATTTGAAGTCTCCACGAACGGATGTGGAAGGCGAAATCATTTCTTTCGTTTAAAAACCCGATGTTCGAGATTTTTTGAGTTATCGAAATTAAAGGATTATACAAATCCAAGGTCTTCTTACATGGGTTCCTGTATATATTTATGCTTTCCTAAAAGTCAAGTAAATAAAAAAGATAAACTTCTTTTCTGGCATTTCGAAAGTTTTCATTTTCTCCAAAAATATTTTTATATCATAAGTAATCTCATAAGAAAAACAACTCGGATCAAAATAGAGTTAGTTGAAAATTAGAACTACAAAATTGCCACCCAAATCTTTCACAAAGTGCTTCTGAAGAATTTTTGTCTATAAAATTCTAGAATTGAAATATTCTTTTGTTTTGGAAATCTACAAGGGAGAAATCCCCCTAAATATTTCTCTTTTTCAAAATTTTTATCGATATTCATGATCGAAAAATTAGCTGTTCTTTGTCTCTTTCGAAAATGACGTGAAAAAGATCAAATGTGTGTTTTTGACCATCGATTTTTGTGACCTTCACTGTCGGCGTCGAGTCAAAAGCTTCCTCTTTTTTCAGTTTTCCCGCGTGAAAAAATTAAACTGTCTTATATCCCAAGTTGCTTCATCGAAATCTGTGGAAATCCTTTTTTCGATCCAGAGAAGAGATGTCTGTCCATTGCCTGAGGCAGAAGAGTATTTTCTCTGTTAAAAAACGACTGGGCGGTGTCCACCTGCAAAATTTCCTTGCCCGCTGTTTGTCCATCTTTCCCATCCTCTGTTGTGGAAAAACTGGTGCCGGTCTCTACCAAGTGATCGAGGGGGACCGTCCTTGTCTTTCAAATCGAAGGAAAAACGGTCAATGCTGCATTTGAGTTTCCTTGGCCAAGCGGGTCCTGACCCAGATTGCCGACTCCGCCTTTTCCCTTTCTAAAACGGCACTGCCCGATTTGCCATTCATTCCAAGTGATCGGCACGGCATCGAGTGGCTGCTCTGAATAAACTTGTCTGATTTCTACTAGAAGATGAGGATTTGTTCTCTACTTGGACTTGACGCGAGTACAGTATCGGTGGATGTTACCGAGGTTGACGTGGATTCTGGAACCGTCACCGGGTATACATTCATCAATAGTGTCCGTGGTCTCGGTTCGGTTATTCGATACCTGGTAAGGTTTTTTAAATAAGAATTTTCAGTTTTCTAAGATCAAACTTAGTTTTTAAAATTTTTGAGGTTCTGATTTCAAGAAAGATCCAAAGTTCTGGAAATAGTTTCATGATAATGTTCTATTTTCATAAGAGTACAGTAGTTGGAAGATTTAGATATCTGTAATTCATTAACCACCTTATGAAACCTCTAAAACTCAGTGAGTGCTTTCAGAACGCATATATGAAACCAGAGTTTCAGAGATTCTTGTAAGAAGATTAGAAGTGTTTTGACTTTCAGGAAAATGTTATTTCAAACATCTTGTAACTTGGCGGGAATTTCGAATTTCCGAAATCAATCAACTAGAGATTAACATCTTTCAGAATTTCAATAGGAACCTCTAGAACTGACATTTAGATAGTGTTTTGGGACTTTTCAGAGAATTTCAGCAATTTATTTCGAGAAAGTTCTTCGTTTTCAACATGATTGGCTTTAAAGTGTTTATAAAGAATCATCCTTGTCTTTAAACAGCTGATTCATTCAAGAAGGGATGGGAGTGGAGTAGTTGCTGTTGCCACTGATGAAGTTGAAGAACATCTGAAGGGCTTCCCTCGGCTTCTGGGAACTCGAGGCTGGGAAGTGACCTCCGCCTCTGACCGTCAAGAAGTCGACTCCTGCAAGATTCCAAAAGATGGAATATTCGAGAAACAAAGTAATCTCAAGTATAAATCATTTATGAAAAAAATCCTTCAATTAGTTTTTTGGAACTTGCTAGATGCTCTTGGAATCTTCACAAAATATACGAACGCAAAACTATAACTTTCCCGCAGTTCTGCACAGCATTCTAATTTTCATAAAAAACATAATACAAGATTGGTGTAAAAATGCAATTTTGGAAGAAATATTCCTTTAATTCTCCCTAAAAGCCTTCTTTAATTTTTTAAAAACTCTGCTGGAATTTCTATAAAGAGATAATTTTAGTAAAAAATGACTATTCTACTTCCCCATTCAAAGGCTGTTTTTGTTTTCCTCGAAAAGACCACTCTTGCGCGAAGGGACAAATTGAGCTGACCAGTGGTCAAGCTGAAAAACACGTGACTTGTAACCCAAGCCGAGCCGCAAGGATTAAGATAGAACGATGGAATGCCGTCCTACTGCGCAAACAACACTTGGGTCAACGGCTCCTCTGTGGGGTTGCGTAACGAGCCCTAGGAGCAGATATGAGGTCACAGAACGCGCAGGTGGAATGGCGCCAAAACTGACCCTGGTAAGCCGTGTAGAGTCCTGCAGTTGAGGGAAGGTCCTTGTCGAAATTCCAGGGGGTTGCTGGTTGCAGAAGAGTCAAATTCAAGTTGGAGACGAACTGAAACAAAGCTTTTATTAATTGCATAAGATAAGGGAGTTCAGGAATCGGAAAATATCAACAAAAACATGGAAGAGGGGTCGCCAAAGGGAAGGAAGTAGTAAATCCTCCAGATGAAATGGGAAAATTCCAAAAGGAGGAAGTTATTTGAGAGGATGAGGAATGAGATATATTCAGGGAGAAAGGGATGAATTCATCAAGGAGATATTGATTGTCAGGAGAAAGGGATGGAAGGTCCTCGAGATGAAAAATCTCCAGAAGAAGAAACAGTATATCATCAGAGGGTAGAAAACAGATAGGAATTTTTTAAGAAGCTTCAGAAATATGAAGAATGTGGAGATCTATGTAGTAGAGTCATTAAAAAATTGAATAGAAAATAATCAAAAAGAGGTTTGAAAACAGTAGTTTTAATTATTCTTGGAAAGTTAGAGTACTAGGAATGATACAATAGAAAGATCAGAAATTTGGAATCCTTTTTTTCAATATAGAGATCGTAGAGTTCTATATATAGGGAATTTTAAAATGGATTCTGGAAATCTTTGAAGAAAACAAATCCCGATTTTCAACAAAGAAAACTCACCTGGATGTTGTGGACGACGTTGCAGACACTATCGACGTCTCCGTTGAAAAATAACAAGCGCTTAAATTTCCCTGAATTCACTGCATACATCACGTAGGGAGTGACGTCGTCGATCTCGGTAATGTAATTTTCCTCTACGTCCCGACTACAAGTGGCATATTTCTGGATGAAGACAGGGACGTGAATCGCCTTTTTGACGCTATCATTGTTCAGCCAGTAAACTATGTCGTCGTAATGAGAACAAGCAGGAAGAGGGGGATCGGTGGAATCCAATCTGTTGAACCTTCTTTTTAAGTGAGCGATCATGTTATCGATGGACGTTTTCCTCAGAGAAGATTTCTGGTTTTTCGGAATCGAGTCTTCTAGGAGAGATTCCTGGTTATCTTCGATATTTTTCTCCAGGGGAGATCTCTGATTTTCCCCAATCATGTTGGAAAGAGGATTTGTCCCATCCGGTTGATCCAAGTAACAGGAATAGTACAGAAAATAAGGATCGAGACCAGTGTAGTAATTTGCCATGTAGAGGGAACTAGATTCGTTAGCACACTGCTGGCTTGGATCAAGGTTGACGAGTTTGTACCAATCACAAGAATCGCCGGATTTCCCATCACAACATTTCTCCACAGTGGATCTGTAAAACCTCTCGTCGATGAAAGCGTGATTGTAATTGTAGCCAACGGCTGAATTGACGAGGAGTCTGTCATTCAAGCATCCATTTCCCACCATATAGCCCTTGAAAGTCGAAAAATCAGAGTCTTGAAGCAGCAACTTGGCGAGCATGGGGATGTAGTAGCCGGCGTAGGACTCTCCTCCAATATAAAAATCGTTGTTTTTCAACTCCGGGAAATAGTTGTTGAAAAAGTATTTCAAACCAGCGTGGTTGTCGGCAGCGACTTGGGAATCTGTGAAAGAGAAGTTGCCCTTGGAGTTGATAGAGAACCCTACACCCGCCGGGGAGTCGATAAAGAGGATATTCGCGAACCTGTTCCAAGCATAGGGGTTTTCGACGACTCTAGCCCCATAGTCGTAGACTCTGAAAGGACCCATCTCGAGCAGCAGACCCTGGAGGGAGCTACACCCCGGACCTCCGTTGAGGTAGAGGAACACCGGGGCGTTGGAAGGGTTCTCGTAGGCCATTACCAGCCAGTAGAAAAGCTGGTTCCCATCGCTCACGGGAAGGTACCCAGAATACTGCTTGAACTTCGGGGTGAATTTGATGTTCGGGAGCGATTTTATTTCATGCCATTCTGGAGCCCCCAGGGCAAAAGAAAAGAGAATAAATAAAATAATCCTTTTCATGGAGAATTTCTGAAAGTGGAATTCTTTTAATTTGATAAAAGACGTTACATCATTTTCTGCGAGATGATTTTTGGGAATTCTCTGATCAAATGGAGGTCTTGTATTGTTATCAATCCAGAGCAAAATGTACTTGATTTATGACATATTTTTTCTCTACTTGATTGATTTGTGGCTTGTCCCTCAAGGACAAGGGAGGAAGAAAGTTAGATACCTCTTGGATCATTTATTAAGGAGTTGAAAGATAGGAAATATGAATGATTTACATGGAAAAGGATAATAATGTGAAATAATTTTATACAAAATCAGTGCACAACAAATTTTTTCTCAATCCATGACAAAGGAAGAAGATCAGAAATGTTTAGATTCATCATTTATTGGAAAAGTTAAAAATATGAAAAATTTATCCAAGAAGAATTATTTTTAAAGAATTATATAAAATTAATACCTACTAAATCCTTTTTCAAAAGATAAGAGGCAGAACTAATTGAATTCTTAAGATTTTCTTTTTTTACTTAATTGGATTTCTTCAGAGGATTTTGAATTTGAGTTATAAAAGATCTAATATAATTCGGACCTCAAGATCAATTTCCAAATTCTGTAAGAATCTAGTTCTCGAACAATACAAACAAATAAATCCGAATTTTATTCACATTTCCTTGGATCAATACCGTGCAAAGTACTCTTCACTTTGAGATATGAATAAATTTTAGCTCTTTGTAAATTTCTTGATATCCTGAGTCTTGGGTTCAATCTTCTAATATCTTTAAAGCCTCGGTATCTTTCCGAAATACACGATCATGATGCTAAAGTCGACAAATCCTTGAATGATATTCATGATTGATAGAAATATATTTCTGAAGAATTCATCTGCTTTTGAAAAATGTTACAGTCGGATCCCTATTGATGACAAAAAACGAGACTGATGATTTTTACTATCATCCAATATTGAAAAATTCTTATGAAATATTGTCGGCCATTATCAATTCTCCAAAAGAGAGTATTTCGAAATTTCTTTCGTCAGAACTAAAAGGGGAACAACTTTGTTGGAAACCCAGAGTACATCATGCTTATAGAAGTGAAATTTATCTCAAATTCGATCAGCCCAATTGTTTTCTTTTTTGCCTCGTAATGAATTTTTGAAAAATACCTAAAACTTCAAAGTGCGGTAAATTTTTTAAAGTTGCCTTGTCTCGAATTCGACCAGTTTGAGCATTTTCTTTAAAAATTATCAAAAAAATAAAACCAGTTTTATTGGAAAAACTTAAAGTCGATAGATTAAAAAAAATTAACCTGTCTTAAATTCGACCAGTCTGACCATTCTCTTCTTTCGTTTCTCGCAACGAATTCTCGCTTTCTAGTTCTCGACGACGCGACGTTTCAAGGAATTTTTTAGTATGTAATTTTTTGTATTCGTCGTGTTGGAACTTTGTATTAGAACTTGAGCATCTACTTTATCAATTGGATTTTAGATGGCAAGCAAAAAGAAGAATAAGGGAAAAAAGAAGGACGATGATTGGTGAGTTTTTGTTTTTGATGTCATGTGTTGAAATCGATATTTAGGGGAGAAAGCGCCGACGACTTTAAAAAAGTCAAATCAGTACCTCCAAAAGTTGCATTAGAAGAATCCAGTGATGAAGAAGATGTTGTAGTTTCCTCCAGTAAACCTGTGAGATCCGCTTTCGCTGCCTTTGCGGATTCGGATGAGGATGAACCTAAAACCACGAAAAAAGATTCTTCCGACGATGAAAAACCCGAGCCAGAACCAGCTCCCAAGTCGAAACCTCCCCCTCCTGTAGTAAAAGAAAGCAAGAAGAAGGATAAAAAGAAGGTTTGTTGTGTTTTTCACATATGAGATTATTTATTTCTCGTTGTAGGGAAAACAAAAGGATGAAGAAGACGAAATCGATGCTTTACTTGCTCAGATGGATGCGAAGAAGTCTGAGAATAAAGATAAAAAGAAAAAGAAGAAAGGAAAAGGTACTGAAGACGCCGAGCCCGCGCAGGTCGTCCAGGAGACCGTTCGAGCAGAACCTGCCCCGATGATGGAATCCGGTGAAGAAGACGCTGAAGTCGCTCCATCTAAGAGTAAAAAGAAGAAGAAAGGCAAGAAAGAGGAATTAGAAGAGACAGAAGCGCAACCAGAGGCTGGAGATGAAGATCAGCCGAAAGAGGAATCTCCAGAAAAAGAAGATCAAGATGACGATGAAACCGGTGCTAAAAAGAAGAAGAAAAAGAAAAAGAAGGGAAAAGACGATGATGAAGAAAAGAAAGATGATAAGAAGCCGAAAAAAGTTAATAAACAACTAGAAGCTCTGAAAGAAGCACTGAGATTGAAAGAAGAACAAGAAAAGGAGATGGAACGACTAAAAGAGGAGGAAGAGAAACGGTACCAAGAGGCACTCCGCTTGCAAGAGGAAAAAGAACGAGAAGACCGTGAGAAGAGAGAACAGCAGAAAAAATTAAAGGAAGAAAAAATCGCCGCTGAAAAAGCTGCCGGAACGTATCGAACTGCTGCACAAATCAGAAGGAATCAAGAAGCTTTGGAGAGATTGAGAATCAGTGGAAATATTGTGCCTGAAAAGAAAGAACCAGGAACTGGAGAAAAGAAAAGAATTTTGTATACGACAAAGAAGAAGAAGGAACAGAAGGAACCGTCTCCTCAAGAACCATCAAAAGAGGCTGAACCAGGGAAATCCCAGACCCCAGAATCTGTGACTCGAGGAGAAGCATCTCCAGAGCCCTTAGATGATTGGGAAATGGCTAATGTTGAAGAAATTAAAGAAGAATCGAAACGAACTGCCGAAGTGAAGAATCAAGCTAGTGTTGAAAGCGAGTCTTCTGAAGAAGAATCTGATGAGTCCGAAGAGGAGAGTGAATCGTCTTCTGAAGAGTCGTCCGAGGAAGAAGCAACATCAGTTGAAGCTATTCGTACCCGGTTTGCGAAAAGGAAAGCTGCTGCAGAAGCTAAACGCTCCGTTGATAATCTCCGCTCTCCTGTGATCTGTGTCCTTGGTCACGTCGATACAGGAAAAACTAAGATGTTGGATACGATCCGGAGAACGAATGTCCAAGGTGGAGAAGCAGGAGGAATTACACAGCAAATCGGTGCTACTCGTGTTCCTGATGAGGCGATAAAAGAACGATGTAAACGTGTTAAAGACTTTAATCCCGATAATATGAAGATTCCCGGTTTCCTGATTATAGATACTCCTGGTCACGAAAGTTTTGCGTAAGTTGTAGAAATTGGAAAGTAGTTGATTTCTTGTTTTCAGTAATCTTCGATCTCGTGGTTCTTCTCTTTGCGACGTCGCTATCCTTGTTGTGGACATAATGCATGGATTGGAACCACAAACAATTGAATCGTTGAAGTTATTGGTGAAACGTGCTACTCCATTTGTTATTGCACTAAATAAGGTTGATCGACTTTATGGATATGAGTCTAATCCTCAGAAGGACATTTACCAAAATTTGAAACTTCAACCGCAAAATACTCAACTGGAATTCCAAGAACGTTATGAAAAGATCGTCACTGAATTTGCAGAGCAAGGTCTTAACGTTGTTCGTGCAGATCAGAATCAAGATCTTGATGAGTATATCAGCATGGTACCGACGTCGGCTTTTCTTGGAGACGGTATTGGAAACATTATGGCTTATATCGTGGAATATTCACAGAAGAGATTAGCACAGAGATTGTCATTTTCTGAAGAATTGGATTGCACTGTTATGGAAGTGAGATCGCTACCTGGTTTAGGAACGACTGTGGATGTCATTTTGGTCAATGGAACTCTTGCACGTGGCGATGTTATTGTTGTTACTGGAATGGAGGGAGCTATTGTAACGGAAATTCGTGATTTGTTGATGCCTGCCGCACTTAGAGAAATCCGTGTTAAAACAGATTTCGAACATTATCTTTCTATAAAAGGAGCACAAGGAGTTAAAATTTTAGCAAAGGGATTGGAGAAAGCTGTTGCTGGATTACCATTATTCGTCTGTCAAAGAAATGATGAGTTGGAGATTTTAAGACGTGATGCGGAAGAACAACTTGTAAAAGCTTTGATGTCAATTAAGAAAAAAGCTGAAGGTGTTTATGTTCAAGCAAGTACCTTGGGTTCATTGGAAGCTTTATTGGAATTTTTGAAATCTCAGAAAATTCCATATTCCGGAGTTAATATTGGACCGGTCCACAAAAAAGATGTTCAAAAGGCGGCAGCAATGCATGAACATAATGATGAGTTCGCTTGTATCTTGGCTTTTGATGTTCCCGTTGATCGCGAAGTTCAGCAGTTTGCGGATCGAGAAAAGGTTAGAATTTTCCAAGCCAATATTATCTACCACTTGGAAGACAGCTTTTTGAAATATCGAGAGGAATTGAGACTGGCGAGAAGAATGGAACACGAACATTTGGCTATTTTCCCATGTAAACTCCAAATAATGCCACAGAATGTCTTTAATGCCCGTAATCCTATTATTTGTGGCGTTCAAATCGTGGCTGGTCAATTGAAAAAAGGGACTCCGATTTGTGTTCCTTCTAAAGAAGTAAGTTGGATTGATTTTTAGAAGTTGTTTATGCTTGGACTTTCAGAACCTCTTACTTGGAACAGTGGCTTCGATTGAAAAAAACCATGAAAATGTGGATTTAGCTAAAGCTGGGGATGAAGTATGCGTGAGAATTGAAAACACAACCGGAGAAGCACCGAGGTTATACGGACGTCACTTTACTCATCAAGATATGCTTGTGAGTAGAATTACAAGGGAATCTATCAATGTCTGTAAAGACTTCTTCCGAGATGATTTGTCAAAAGCTGATTGGCAATTAGTGGTTCAATTGAAAAAGTTATTGGGAATTCTTTAATGCTTCTTTCCCGTTGTTATTGACTTGTTGTTTTATTAAGTAAGGTTATTTTTCCCTAAATAAAGGCGGAAATTAGAGTTGAAAAATTTAAAGTCGAAAAACTGACCTTGAAAAATGTCCGAGTGACCCTGTTTCGATCATTTTGGAGAAGAAAAATGCGGGCTTTCTTGCGAAAAATCGATGTTTTCCAGACTTCGAATATTGCTTTTAGATTAATAATATGTTGTATTGTAAATTGGTTGATTACGAAGGCGATATTCCAAGTGGGATTGATTAATCACTGCAGTACGGTGAGTTTTATCTTTTTCTCGAATCAGAAGTTGCGTTCGGAGAATTTTTATGGAAGGAAATAGTTTTCTGTTAATATGGTTCGGAGAGGGTGAATGAGTAGGAAAAGATTACTTTTGATCTTTGAGCTTTGATAAATTAAAAAATACCCTGAGAGATCAGTCGCACTCTAAAGGAAGTTTCTAGCTACATCAATAATCTTTTTAGTGTTAGATCTACATATATGGCTCGAGATATTTCTTAGTTGAAGGAGATAGAAGTATTTTAAAATGACTTTGGGTAAAAATGTTAAAGGCTTTTGTTGATGAAGTTTTCTGTTTTTTATCTAAATTTTGTAAATATTTTTTCATATTCAGACAAAAGCAAATTTAATCACATGATCGGTGCGAATTGTATTGAATGGACAGAAGAAAATTTAAAAATAAAATATCGAAA
>VOSG01000283.1:32160-47201 GCA_009761265.1 Halicephalobus sp. NKZ332
ATCTATCACTTACCAGATACACTTGTCCCACACTTTCTGGAGAACGAGGAGGAACATGTGCCCCAATCGGTGGAGGATCATCAGGACCAGGGGGATCCCAATGACAGCGTAGATCATCGCCGCCAGTTTCCCCAGATGACTTTTGGCCGTGACATTACCGTATCCTATTGTGGTATAAGTAGTCACTGCTGAAAGTTAAAAAGGTGACAAAAAAAGATCGCTTGAGTTACCTAGGAACATTGAGTTCCAGAAGGTCCAGGTGGGGGTGAGGACGTGGTGCAACCCGGTCCAGTCGTTGAAGAGCTTCATCGCGACCTCCAGCTTCGTCTTGGCCATGGTCAAGTTGTTCATCTCTACACCTATTTCCCAGCATCTGTCCGCCAGTTGTTGAGTGTAGTTTTTCAAAGCAAAAATCCTTCCAAAGTTTGTCGTAAAATGAGTTCTCCAGATTCTTTCCGGATTAGTTGGATGAAGTAAAGAAGTTTTGTAAGATTCTTGATCATTCAAGTAATACACCTGGAGGGCATACCAGTAAATCGCCTTGTTTAATCTATTCATCGCAAAAGATCTATAATGTTTAACTTCTATTGTTCTTATTTCTGTAGAATTATGAAAATGATAAATCGCTCTTATTCTTTGTTCTATACCGAGGATCTCCTTCAAAATCACCGCTTGTTCTTTCTCTAGATATTCCTTCTTTTTCATTAAAGTTTTCTGTTCTTCAGGACTCTCGATCATGTAAAAGATGAACCCTCCGAGGAAGGAGTATGCGATCAGGATTATCAGGGGGAAGAAATATCGCAGCCTTGATTTCTCATAGAATATCTGCAAAAATAACTTTCTTAAAACTCCAAAGCTCAGGATGCCTACAGGGTACGAGGTACCTTGATGAATGAAAAAAGAGGGGATGTTAGGGTTACAGGAAACTATCTTTGTGGAGATAAAATTTATCCTAGAGTTTCCTCCCGATCTTCTCGACCAACGTTATCTCACCTGAACGTAGAAAGCTATCCTCTTTAACCAAGTCGTCCTTCTCGAGCTTTGTTTATCCGGCTTCTCTCCGATGCCCAGGAAAGGGTTGATAGACCTCCGGGTTGGGAAGAAGGCAGCTCTAGCTTCTCCTTCATCGAATCCTCTTTGAAGTATCTAAATCTTTCGAATCTTTATTAACTCTTTGAAAGTAATGAAACCTGCTCGAAACTGCTGGCAGAAGCTCTGGACATCCTTCTGGAGGAGTACGTCGCCAGCCCGACCGGAGCCGCCCCGAAGACCGCGGCCTTCCTACAGAGCAACCAGTCGGGCCCATTCTGAATCTTACCTCCACCAAAAATCTTGAGGAAAATAAATATTACTCTGTCAACACTCGGAAAATATAAAAAAAGAATAAATTCGGCTTGGAATATCGAGATAAAGAGAAATAGAAGTAATTGGATTAGTGCCATGAAAGGACTCAAGAGATTATTTCAAGCTGGGCCACGAGGGCCGGGCCTGGTCCAGAGAACAACAAGGCATCATCGGGATATCATTAAAACATCACCATAATATCATTAATGCATCATTATAATATTGTTATGGTATTTCCAAGATATTATTACGACATCATCGAGAGCTAATTCTTTTGTCAGAAATCACGGAAAGGGAACTAAAAACCACCATAAAAATAAAAACATCTGCAAAATTGCTCTATTATGAATCTTCAAAAGCTCAAGTTTTAAGTTTTATTTTTGAAATTCTCAGAAAACGAATTCCTAATTTTTTTTTGTATTTATGAGACTACGAAATTTAAAAAAAACGAAATGTATTTTCAACTCTAATCATAAACAGAATTTTCGCTTTTTATGAAAATGCAAAAGCCCAAACAAATTAGAAACGAATTTTTGAAATTTTATTTCAATATTAATTAAACTTCGATCATTTGTATTCCAGTTGACCTTTTATGTTTTGATTTCTTGGTCTCAGAAAGTAGTTATCGGACAATAAAAGTGTTCAGGTTCTTGATTGACAGAGGGATTGTCCGTTTGTCGTTTTCAGATTGATATCGAAATCAAAAGAGGAAAACCGAGCGCGAAGAACGCAAAATCGATCAGAGAATAAACACCGTGTTTTTGTCTGAGTTCTTTTTTAATTTTTTTAATTTAAAAGTTGAAACTTTTTAATATTTTTCCAATTTCCGAAAGATGGCGAATGTCCTCGTGATCGGAGCCGGAGGTCGCGAACATGCCTTGGCGTGGAAGCTGCAGCAGAGTAATCAGGTCGGGAAGGTTTTCTCAGCCCCAGAAAACCCGACTGAATTCAGCTGTTCAGGTAATTTCTGACTTTTCTGATAATCCTCTTTGATCTCAAAAAGAACCCTGAGAAATTCCTAAAGAGAATTTAAAAGGGGATTCTGAAACCTTTTAACTTAAAAAAGAGTGCTCTGAAGTATTATTTTTTTGAAGTTCCGATTTAGGGAAAAAAATTTTTATCAAAAGTTAGGGACAGGGAATCCCCGACTGATTAGGAACTTAGTACCAAACTAATGATTTCCTTCAAAAACACTGTTTACGAGGCTCCTCTCTGAGAAATAAAATTAGTTTTTGAAGGTTTCGTAAGTAGTTTGATGGTCTCTCTTCCTTTGCTCTGAGGACTTGGAATAAAAAAGTAATCAACGAAAATATAAAATTCTCTTTTTTAAGGAATCAAAGACTTAGATGACATCGAAGTTGTCAAAACTTTCTGTAGCCAAAATCAAATCGACCTTGTCGTTATCGGTCCTGAGAAACAAATTTGCGAAGGATGGAAAGAGCAACTCGAATCCATTTGCAAAGTCTTCTCCCCTTCCGCTGCCGCGAGTATCATCGAAGGAAGTAAATCCTTCGCGAAGAACTTCATGAAGAGGAACGGAATTCCGACCGCCGAATTCGAGGTTTTTTCTGACGGAAAATCTGCCGAGAACTACATTACGAATTCCAAAATTGAGAAGTTCGTCATTAAAGAAGACGGACTGAGGGCTGGGAAAGGAGTCTTCATCTGTGAGTCCCCAGAATCCGCGAGAGATAGAGTCGCTGCTTTGTCTGTTTCTGGAGACGCTCCTGTCGTCATCGAGGAGTTCCTCGAGGGATTCGAGATATCCGCCCTCTGCTTCACTGACGGGACCGTGGTCAAGATGATGCCATTTTCTCAGGATCACAAAAGAGCCCTCGATGGAGATAGAGGAGAAAACACCGGAGGAATGGGGGCTGTAGCTCCTGTTTATCTACCAAAAAGTCTGGAAAAACAAATCGAAGAAATCTTGCATAAATCCATCGACGGATTGAAAGCGGAAGGGAAAGAATACAAAGGTACGTTTATGATAAATTGTTTTGACAAAATAAGGACCAATGGAAATTCCACTCAACTCGTACTTAAATCATTTTCACAAAAAAATTTATTATTATTTCGTCGAATTCGACTAATTTAATATTCTGGATTTTAATGTCTGAATTTTTCCAGGGGTTCTCTATGCGGGATTGATGATCACGAAAAGCGGACCTAAAGTTCTGGAATACAACTGTAGATTCGGGGATCCAGAAACCGAAGCTTTACTCAGACTGCTTGATTCCGACCTTTACTTGATCTGTAAAGCCTGTTGTCTCGGAAATTTGTCCACTGTAGCGGTTCATTGGACGAAGAGGGCCGCGATTGGAGTCGTCATCGCTTCCAAGGGATATCCTGCAGGTTTCGAGAAAGGTAGAAAAATCACAAAGCTTCCTAAAGACAACAATGACGAAATCGTGACTTTCTACGCTGGAACCAAGAGAGATGCTTCCGGAGACTTGGTGAATTCCGGTGGCAGAGTGCTCTGCGTGACTTGTATCGGAAAGTCCTTCTTCGAAGCTCGGGAGAAGGTTTACAAAGCAGTGAGAGAAATCAACTTTGAGTTGAAGGAATTCAGAAGCGACATTGGACATTTTGTCTTGTCCAAAAGGTATCGTCAACTTTCTGAATGTAATTCGAATTGCTTTTTTCCAGACAACCATTCTCCTATGCAGCTTCTGGAGTCAACATCTCCGAAGGCAATGCCCTCGTTGAAAAAATTAAGACAGCTTGTAAAAACACCCTGACTCCTGGAACCGACGAAATTGGAGGCTTCGGAGCTTTGGTCGACATGAAACAGGCCGGATTCCAAGACCCCTTGCTCGTCCTGGGAATGGATGGAGTCGGGACGAAGTTGGAGGTCGCTTCTTCCTTCAAGCACTTCGGATCCCTTGGGTACGACCTCGTGGGGATGTGTGTCAACGACGTCGTGTGCCACGGAGCCGCCCCCTTAACCTTCTTGGACTACTACGTGACAGGGAAACTCGACAAAGAAGCTGCCGCGGAGGTAATTATCTCGATCGCGAAAGCTTGCAAGGATTGCAATTGCGCCTTGGTGGGGGGAGAAACGGCAGAGATGCCTGGAGTCTACAATCCGGACCAATGGGACTTGGCTGGGTGCTGTGTCGGGGCCAGAGAAAGAAGTTGGGGAGAGTTCCCGAAAGTCAATGAAATCACAGAAGGAGATGTCCTCCTCGGACTCTATTCAAGTGGACTTCACTCCAACGGATTCAGTTTAGTCAGAGCTTTGTTTGAGAAAAACGGAGTCAAGTACACCGACAAGTGTCCCTGGGACGAGAACCTCGCCTTCGGAGATGAACTCCTGAAACCTACGAAACTTTATCCAGCAAAGATCCTCCCTTTGATTAAGAAAGGTCTGATCAAGGGCTCTGCTCACATCACCGGAGGAGGCTTGATTGAGAACGTCCCCAGAATCTTCTCTAAAGATGTGCTTGCCAGAATTGATTGCTCTTCCTGGAAAATCCCTGAGATTTTCAAGTATCTCCAGAAACTCGGAAACATAGCCCCTAGAGAAATGTTCAGAACTCTCAATTGCGGAATTGGAATGGTTCTCGTCGTCGACAAGAATCAAGCAGGAGAAGTTTTCCAGAAACTCTCGACGGTAGAACAAGTTTCGGTCCTCGGGAAAGTCGAAAAACGAGGAAACCATCCTGAACAAGTGATCTTGGAGAATTCCGATTCCATCGTGGATCACGATTCTGGACGCATCCTCAACACAAGAAGAGCGAATGTGGCCATTTTGATCAGCGGAACAGGGTCGAACGCCATTAATCTCATCGAACAAGCCTCCAACCCCAGGTCGAATTGCAACATCCGTGTGGTGATCAGCAACAAGGAAGACGCCAAGGGATTGGAAGCCGCCAGAGAGAGAGGGATCGAAGCTATTTGTGTTCCCCATGGAAATGATCGTCAACTGTTTGAAGAAAAAATTCATCAGGTAAAAACATTTTATATTTTGGAAGTTAATATTAACTTTGAAAAATAAGAAAATCCTGTCAGTATGGGAGAGCTCTATAAGATAGAAAAATTCATACGAGACCCCTATACTGATCTATCTTACTAATACGAAGTAACCTCATACCGAGAAAACTTTCTCATTTGTCGTATCATAATTTGAAGTTAAATCTGGATCATTTCTACGATTTTCTTTTAAATAATTCTCCATAATATCACTATACATCTTTTTTCCAGGAACTCTTCACCAGGAACATTGACTTCGTCTGTCTAGCTGGCTTCATGAGAATCCTGACTCCCTACTTCCTCAACAAGTGGCCGAACAAGGTCATCAACATTCACCCCAGTATCCTGCCGGCGTTCAAAGGAGCTCACGGGGTTCGGGACGCCCTCGCGGCCGGGGTCAAAGTCACTGGATGCACTGCTCATTTCGTTTGCGAAGAAGTCGATGCTGGGAAAATTCTTGCTCAAGAAATCGTTTTCATTGAAGAGAATGATACCGAAGAAATTCTACATACCAAAATCCAAAAGAAAGAGCACAAAATGTTTCCCAAAGTTATGGAATTAGTTGCTAGAGAAATTCTCGAAAATTCTAATTAGTTTTTTTACTTTTTGCCAACCATAAAAGGCTTATCGGTACTGTTTGTCCATCATCGATCGATGAATATTTGACTAGTAAGAACGGTCAGGAAACTTGTTTGTTTTCCGCATCGACTTTTCTCGAACATGAAAGTCATTCTTTTGATTTCTTTTTTTCTCATTTTCCACCAAGTTTTTTCGGATAATCCCAGGGTTAGGACACAACTCGGGACTATCGAAGGATTCACTCACAACAATTCTGATGGAACGTCATCTCACGTGTTCCTGGGAGTCAGATACGCCAAGGCTCCGATCGGCGATCTCAGGTTCGAGGTAAAACAAGTTCTATCTTAAAAATCTAAAAATGTCTTGATCCTGTTTAGAAATTGTAAATTGATATTGTTGCAAAATTGTTCCGACGTAAATCTTCAGAGCATTCCAGAAAGTCCGGGCCTTGAGTTTTCTGGAAAGTCCTAGTTGAGGAAAATCAGAACTAAACTTTGGGATAATATAAATACTGCTAAATTTGAGTTTTTGGAAAAAGGTGAATGAAAGATAATTATAGTGTAGTATGAATAACAATATAGGTAGTTATTATGGAACGGTTCTGGTATAAATCTTCAAAATGTTTTACTCAATTCTAGAAACTAACGAAATTCCGTTTTAATGATTCTAAAAATGTTTCCAGAAGCCAATCCCATATCCTGAATGGAAAGATGTCTATGAAGCCAAGACCTTCCCCAAAGCATGTATCCCCATTCACCCTTCTAAATGGCGCGAGGAAGAATCTAGCGAAGACTGCTTGTTCCTCAACATCATCAGACCTTCTGGGAAACCCAAAGACTCCCAAGGGTTCCCTATCCTGGTCTTCATCCACGGTGGCGGGTTCTCTGATGGGAATACCGCCATCTATGGATACAAATCTTTGAGTGAAAACTTCGCGAGTCATGGGATTCTGGTAGTCACTATTCAGTACAGACTGGGACCGTTCGGATTCTTCTCCACTGGAGACAAGGTCCTTCCTGGCAATATTGGGCTCTGGGATCAGATGTACGCGTTGCACTTCCTGAACCAATTTCTGCCAAACTTTAACGGGAACACATTCAAGATCACGGTCATGGGACATTCTGCCGGAGCCGCTTCTGTCCACGCCCTTGCTATGTCCCCTCAATCTGTTGGTAAGAAACTTTAACAGTAAACTTCGGGATCTTATAAGCTTCAACGTCAAATAAGACCAGAATCCATCTTTGAAATATTTCACACACTTGGATACATGTTCCAAGGAGTGGATTTTGGGGATTTATTTAATGTTAGGATTCCAACACAAACATTTTATGCAAAATATGCCCAATTAGAACCATATACGAACACTTCCTTTTAGATCTATTCCAAAGAGCCATTCAACTGTCTGCTTCCCTGTTCGCCGAATGGGCTATGAACGACAATGTCATCCAGAACTCCATACAACTAGCTGATGCCGTTGGATGCGAAACTACCAAAGGCTCCGTCACAATCCACGATTGCATGAAGACAAAGTCAGTCGCCGAAATCCACAAAGGCATAGAGAAACTCGGAGTCTACAAACAACACGTTAGAGAATTCTTCTTCGCTCCAAGATTTGATGGAGAGTTCCTTCCTCAAAGTACAGAACTCCTGATGAAAGGTGCCCCTGAGATTCCGACTGTCTTCGGCTTGACTGACGCGGAGTTCTCCCACGTGGTCAATGATGACTTTGATCCTCTCGAAAATCCTCTTGGGATTACACCAGAGATCAAGGCAAAGTTCGATGCCAGAGAACTCCAGATATACATTGAAGCACACGCTGTCGAGTACGAAGAGACAGGCAGATCAGGAGGAGGGTTCCGCAACGCTCTCTATGAATACTTCGTCGACAGAGATGCCCCGAAAGACGCAGATCCCAGCTTCTACCTTCATCGAGCGTCCCAGGTGGTCGATGATCTTATGTTCACAATTCCCGTTATCCAGCAACTGGAAATCAGGAACTCCCTCAACCACAAAAGTTATCTCTTCTACGAAAAGTACGCCAGAAGACAGAAAAAACCGCAGATTGTCAAAGGGGCACAGCATGGAAACGAACTCTACTACATCTTCGACCATGATGTCCAACATGATTTCGAATTCAACGAGGATGACAGAATCTTCCAGAAAAATCTCCTCGAAATGATCAGGAGCTTTACTATCAACGAAATCCCGAAATCTTCCGGAATTAACTGGCCAGAGACGAAGCGAGGAACCAAGCATGTTGTTCTCAACCCAGGACCCGCGATTGAAGACAAGTTCGAGCCTGAAAAACTGAAGTTCTGGCTTCAAGATCTTCCTCAACGGGTAGGTGTGAACATACTCCAGAAGACTAGACTCCCGCACACAGAACTTCATCAGAAACATACAGAATTGTAAGAGTAGATTTGTGTGCGAATAAAAGTTAAACTAGAAGGAGATTGCATTGAAATAGACATTTGTAAAGTGAGGGAGTGATAGGTCCTACTAAAACAAGAGCAGAAGTTAAACAAATACAAAAGTGTGGAAATATGTCCGAATTCAAGGAGAAGTAGAAGATTGTATAAAAGTATACTTAGTTAAATGGGAAATTGCAGAAAAAAGCACAAAAATACATCTAGGCTAAAATGAAGAGATTGCACTAAAGCGAGGAGAGGAACCGAGAAGAGAGAGTAAAGGACTGCCTGGAAATATATCTAAAGTGGACGGAGGGAAGTGAAAGACGGACAGCTGCACTACAGACACAGTGCGAGTCGGGGTTCCCAGCACGAAACTTTCCCTGACAAGCGTTTGTTTGGTCGGTCCCAAATTTCTTTGGAAATTCTGTCGTCGCGAGTGTCGATGTTTTCCGTCAGTTTTCGTTCGAAAATGCTGTAGTTTTTTATTTTTCCCATTTTCCTTGTATCTTTACTATGTCATCTTTGCTCCCGAACCGGAATGATGACCAGGAGTTCATCGAACAAGAATTTCTGGAGGATAATGGATATATAGATTCGAATGCGGCGGATTCAAATTTCGTTTTGAATCCCGCTTACGACCCCCCGAGTTCCGTGTTCGAACATGCTGCCAGCGAAGGTCCCGTATACTACGTCTCTGGGCATGACGGATCTCCCACCACCGACGGGTTCGAGGGCGGACTGTCCCTCCAACCCCCAACTTTGGACATTATGGAGCGGGAAAGTCAGTACCAGATAAATTATCCGGGAACCAGCTCTAGTGATTTCCATTATGAGATTCTCGACGACGACAGAAGCAGGATGTCGACAGAAACGGGTATCAATCAAAGCGAGACTTACATCCTTCCCCATATCCCTACTGTGTTTCTGAATGGCGTCGAAGGCAAAGTTACCGACGAAGCCGGACAGATTTTGCAATTCTTCGATGCAGATAACCAGCCGATATCCTACTTTAACGAACTTCCTCCCGGCGTGGCGTTCACTCCGGTATCCACTGATTCCGTTGTTGTCAATGCTCAATACGTCGACGAATTCGGAAACCCCATTGATCCGATTCTCGCGGCTCAAGCAATGGCTGCAAAGGACGGTTATATTTTCGTGGATGAGTGCGGGAACGAGATAGTGTTTGAGGATTCTCCAAGCGGGAGTATGGAAACTCAGAGTGTAAGTCTTTTGTTGTTTATATTCACTCATATCTGTCCACACTGCATTCCTATATTCATATCTTATATTTCCAGAGCATTCAGATTGTCAGTGGACATGAATCAACCTCTCAAATGTCCAATGAGAAGATTTTCCCTCCATCAGCGAAGCGATCTCGTGTGGAAGAAGTGAAGGAAAGTGAATCACTCGTCTGCGACGAATGCGGAGTTGTCTATCCTCCTTCCCGCTACCCGGACTTTCTGAAACACGTAGACGCTTGTGTGATTGATGCAATTTGTAAAGCAGTGAAGCAATATGGGAAAAAGAATGCAGACAGGGCTCTTGCTGAGGAACCCGATGAAAGCGATGCACATTCTACTTCCAACCCAGAGGACTTGGGAAATATGCAGAAAGATAGTGGTCTGTCTTTGAAGGAATCCACTAGCCAGGAACCAGGTGTCTCCTCAAGTCCAACAACTCGTGACCATGCTCGGATGGAGTGTCCTTCCTGTGGATTGGTCCTTTTCAAGTACAACTTCCGTGCCCATTATCGGATCCACACTGGGGAACTGCCTTTCAAGTGCCCGACTTGCAAGAAGGCGTTCAGGACGACATCGGCTCTGAAGGTTCATTTGCGTTGTCACACCGGAGAGAAGCCGTATCGCTGTCTTCTTTGTCCGTATGCCACAATCACGAAGAGGAATCTGGATCGTCACGTCTACAACAACCATGTGAGAGAAAATTCAAGGAACAAGACGACGGATCAGTCGGTGGAAATTAGTAATCCAGTTGATTCGAGTTAGTTTAAACTTTGGAATAGAGATTTAGTTGGCTTCTGTTGGACTCGTTAATATTCGTCAGAGTCGTTTCTATATCTGGATTGTTGTGGTTTATTTCTCTAATCCTTGAGAAGAACTAGCCTTTTCTTTGTTTTTAATTTTGTGTGGCGCCGAAATTGATTGAGTTTTTCAGGTGAATGACCATACTGACGTCAGTTTTGAGAAGAGCAATGCGGGTTTTATGTGTGGCAGAGAAGAATGATGCGGCCAGAGGGATTGCAGGTATTTTGTCAAATGGAAATTCCCAACGGCACGAGGGAAGGAGTAAGTACAACAAGATTTATCGCTTTTCCCAAACGTTCCGTGGACAAAGGGCCGACTTTTCTATGACTTCTGTATCAGGACATTTGATGCAAATTGACTTTGCTGCACCTCATAACAAATGGGAGTTGATGACAATTTCGATGTTGTTTGAAGCTCCTATTCATAGATTCGTTCCGCCGAATTTTCTACCGATTGATCAAACTCTGAAGTAAGTTGCTTTCATCTTTATATGCCAAGTTTATGTTTCCCTTCTAGAGATGAGAGCAGATCCGCTGACGTTCTTGTTATCTGGACAGATTGTGATAGAGAAGGAGAAAACATAGGAGCTGAAGTGGTTGCTTCCTGTTTGGTCGCGAACCCTCGTTTGGAGGTTTTTCGTGCTCATTTCTCGGAGATCACCAATACAGCTGTTTATCGGGCTTTAAATAATGTGACTCAGTTGAATCAGCATATGGTGGATGCGGTGGATTGCAGGTCGGAGCTGGATTTGAGGATTGGAGCAGCTTTCACCAGACTCCAGACCCTTCATCTTCAGAACAGTCTTCCGCAGATTATTGATGGTGTTGTTTCGTATGGATCATGTCAATTCCCGACCCTTGGATTTGTGGTGGAGAGATTCAAAGCAATCAAAGAATTCATTCCGGAATCCTTTTGGAAATTGGTTGGTCATCATAATCGTAATAACCATGATGTTCAGTTTTCTTGGGAAAGGAATCGTCTCTTTAACAAGCAAGTCGTCGAAATGTTCCTGGATGAATGCAATGATAACGGGATCACGACGATTGTTAGTGTTAAGAAAGCTCCGAAATCTAGATGGAGACCTGTTGGATTGGATACCGTGGAATTTGAGAAGTTGGCTGTAAGGAAGCTGAAGATGTCGGCGAAGAATGCAATGACGGCAGCGGAAAAACTTTATACCCAAGGTTATATATCGTATCCAAGAACGGAAACGAATATTTTCCCACCCGATATTAATCTGGGAGAATGCGTTCAGAAACAAGTTAACAATCCGGAATGGGGAAATTTCGCCAATGATGTTTTACAACGCGGAGGACCGAACCCGAGAAATGGCAAGAAGTCAGATCAAGCACATCCACCTATTCATCCATTAAAGCATGCGACGAAAGAAGAATTGGGTGTTAATTGGTCGATTTACGAACTCGTCGTTAGACATTTTTTGGCATGTGTGTCGAGGGATGCAAGAGGTCAAGAAACGACCGTTAAGGCTACCATTGGAGATGAGATTTTCACTGCGAATGGAATTATTATTGAGGATCTGGGATATCTGGAGGTCTACAAGTACGAAACTTGGAATGCGAAGTTTTTGCCAATGTACACAGAAGGAGAGAGACTGAAGGATTTCAAAGTTACTATGGACGAGGGAAAAACATCACCACCATTGTTGCTGAACGAAGGTTGGGTTAAGTTTATTTTGGGGTAATGATGATTACTTTTTAGCGGACTTGATTGCGTTGATGGATAAACACGGAATTGGCACGGATGCTACTCACGCGGAGCATATTGAGAAAATTAAAGAAAGACAGTATGTGACGTTGAATGCGGATAAGAGGTTTTTGCCGGGATTTCTGGGATTGGCGTTGGTCGATGCTTATAACGAGATGGGATTTGAAATGAGCAAACCTGTGTTAAGAGCGAATTTGGAATCTCAACTTGCGAAGATCTGTACCGGCGAAATTGCGAAAGATGTCGTTTTGCAAGAACAATTGAGATGCTATAAGAACATTTTCCAAAGAGCGGAGGACAGGATAGTCATTCTTTCGCAGATCTTCAGAAGATATCTGGACCAAGAGGGCATGGGACTTCAGAACGCAGCTAGAGCTGCTGTGGCCGCTAGACCCGCTTCAGGAGCTCAAAGAGGTGGAGGGAACTCCAGAGGTGGAAGATCGACGACATCGAGACCACCTATTAATATGCAACCCAATCAAAGACCTACTCAAAGAGCCCAATTTAATCCTGTTCGTCAAGTGAACCAACCTCCACAGCAACAACAACAACAGCAACCGAATTGTCAATGTGGAATTCCAGCTGCAATAAGAACGGCAAATACGGAGAGAAATAGAGGAAAACAATTTTTCGCTTGTCCTAAAGATAGGAATGATTCGACAAGATGCAATTTTTTTTCTTGGGTTACATAATGTTTTGTTTCATAATTTTATTACGGGTTTTGAAAGAATCTACAGGTACTATTGTGATTTGTTTTATCGAACAACCGGTTGTTGGACCGTGGATATATTTGTTTGATTCTGTTTATTTTTCCTAATTTCTGACTTTAGGGTATCTCTCGCGTTTTGCGGAATCAAAGCTAACCATGGCTGTCGGAAAAAGTAAGAAGATGATCAAGAAAGGCAACAAGAAGAAGGTTGTCGATGCCTTCGCCCGTAAGGAATGGTACGACGTCAAGGCTCCTTCCATGTTCAACAACCGTAATGTCGGAAAGACGTTGGTCAACCGTACTCAAGGAACTCGTGAGTTTTTGGTTGGCCTTGATGGGAGAGTTAATTCGTGTTTTCAGGCATTGCTAGTGACTACCTTAAGGGACGTGTTTATGAAGTTTCTCTTGGAGATCTTAATGGAGTCGACACTGACTTCAAGAAGTTCCGTCTCATGTGTGAGGACGTTCAAGGCCGTGAATGCTTGACCAACTTCCATGGAATGAGCTTTACTCGTGATAAGCTTTGCTCCATCGTCCGTAAATGGCACACCTTGATTGAGGCTTCCATGACCGTTCGTACGAGCGACGGATACCTCCTCCGTGTTTTCTGCATCGGATTCACTAAGCGTGATGCCCACCAGATTAGAAAGACGACTTATGCCCAATCATCTAAGGTTAGAGCTATTCGTGCTCGTATGACCGAGAAAATCACCAAGGAAATCTCTGGCTCCGATCTGAAGGAAGCTGTCAAGAAGCTCATTGCTGGATCTATCGAGAAGGACATTGAACGCAGCTGCGCTTACCTTCACCCGCTCCAGGACGTCTACATCCGCAAGGTCAAGGTTCTCAAGAAGCCCAAGTTCGAGCACGGTCGCCTTGCTGACCTCCACGGATCTGATGGAACCACTGCTACCCAAGCCGGAGAAGTCGTCAGCCGACCAGATGACTATGAACCCCCTGTTCAAGCTTCTGTTTAACAAGTTATTTTTTTTTATGTTGAAATAAATTGTTGAATATTTATTTTAAAATACTAGTCAAAAGTTGGCCTTTAAATGCTTTCTTGGCTTCGTCTTCGAGTGTTTGAATCATATTTGTAATGGAAGTTTGATCATCACCTTTTCCATTAAGGACGTTTTCTGCTTCCTGACATCTTTTATGAAGTCGATCTCTATCTTTCCTCGGGATGTTTTCAGATAGTTTTAATTTGATGTATTGGATGTTTTGGAGCAACTTCGCTCTGGCATTAGCGATCAGTTGTTTCCCTTCGTCGTCGATTCTGGTACTTTCGAATTGTCGAATCAGGTCTTCGATTGCTTCTCCTTCTTCACGTTTTTCTTTGTAGTTTATTTCGAAATTATTTTCTTGGCCGTTTTGACTCTTTGCGTGTACTGTAAGGATGCCGTTTTGATCGAATTGGAAAACAACATCGACATAGACATCTCCTGCGGGTCCTTGAGGAAGTCCTCTGAGATTCACTTCTCCAAGCTTTCGGTTCTTGTCTGCCAGTAATCTTTCGCCTTCGTAGATAACGATGTTTGCTTCCTCTTGATTATTTTTACTTGTGAAGTATCTTTTTTTGACTTTAGTAGGAAAATGAGTTCCTCTGTTGACGACGATACTGTATTGGTTTTCGACTAATCCGATCCCTACTCCGATTGGTAAAGCGTCGATGAAATTCTTCTCGCTTTTGTGATTCGGATCTTTCAATTGAGCTGCTCTTATCGCCGCTCCTAGAGCGACGGCTTCATCAACACTGGCTCCTCCTTTTTCGTCGTGGATTTGATTAGGGAATATTTCTCTAACGAGATCCTTGATAATCTTCATTCTAGAAGCTCCTCCGATGAGAAGAACCTTGTGGATTTCTGAGGACGGAATGTCAGCTTTTTCCAAAGCGCTTTGGCAACAATGGGAAATTTCATTCATCAAACTCTTACTCAACTTTTTGAATAAAGCTTGGTTGACTTCTATCTCTCCTTCTCCACCAAAGTCTTCTAATCCAAGTACTTCTTTCTCAGATTGACTTAGATTTATCTTGATTTCCTCGCATTTCTCCATCAACCGGACTCTCTGTTTGAAGTTATTCGCGTCATCAAATTTCACATTTGGGATTTGTTGTTTTAAATGTTCAAAGAGAGCATTGTCGAAATCCCTTCCTCCGAGGTTGTTATTTCCGTCGACACATTTGGTGACGAAGTTTCCGTTTTCATAATTGATGATGGTGACATCGAACGTTCCTCCACCCAAGTCGAAGACGAACAA
>VOSG01000284.1:0-32103 GCA_009761265.1 Halicephalobus sp. NKZ332
AGCTGGAACGTGCTACCTCCCCTGCTTACATGTTGCTCGCAAGATGCAAATTTGATTTTGATTTTGATTTTGACGTCGAGCCTTTATAGCCCTCAGCACAGAAATCTATGTTAAAATCCATATTTTCCCGAAAATTCTTGTATTTCGGGATATTTGGGGTGTCTATAAATTCGAGAAAATCATATTTGTATTTAAATTGAAACATTTCTGTTTCCCTTCAAATTCGAACCTTCGTCGAGTTTGATTTATTGAATTCGATCTTTGCCGAGGTCTATAAAGGATTGATTTTGACGTTATCTTCAAAGGTGACTGTAAACGTCAAAATCGCAGCTTGCGCGCAACATGTGGGCAAGGGAAGCACAAACTTTCCTTGATTTAAACCTTTTTTCAAAAATTCCCAATAGATTTTCGATCTCTTTTTTTGATTTCTGGAAGGTGATTCTGGTGAGAAACCTCTTCGTCTTCATCCTCTAACTGTAGAAGATTAATATCCAGCTACCTGTTTCTTGTGAAGGTTTGTTTAATATATCAATTTCATTCGAATTCATCAAGTTATTTCAGATAACCTAATTTTTCCTTTCTTAGGTCTTCTCTTTTCTTTTCTTGCAAAGTCCTGTGCTTTGTGAAGATGACAGGACCAAGGCTACATAATAATGAAAAGGAAAACTTAGCTTACACAATTGGTCGTTTATATTTTGATAAATATAAGTTGCATCAAATTAACGGATCGAGAGTGTCTAACGTTAATCAGAAAAGGAAGGAGCACTGGCGAGAATTAGAAAACCGGGTTAGGGAACTGTTCCCGAGGTACAATCTGTACAAGGATCTCTATCAATGGTATCAACGATACATTTCTCAAACGAAAGGGAAATACTTAGAGGCAAAGAAAAGTGAAGATGGTTCTGTTATCTTCAGTAAGGTAGGGGAGTAATTGTAAAAAAAATAAAAACTGTTAAATTTCAGGCCGAGCAGCTTATACTTGATAAAATCGGTCGCAAGAAGATCGAAGGATTGGGAGTTCCGGAACTTGGACTTCAAGATCTATCCGTCAGTTCTCCTCCAAATGAAAGAAATTACGATGTTGGGTTTTCTTACCCAATGAGAGAATTTTCTTCCCTATCCACTGCTTCAGATGAATTTGATGAACACCGTGACTTGGATTCCAGAACTGTAGACGATTTCGATTCAGGTGGCATTGACAACCTTGATTCCAGAACTGTAGATGATTTCGATTCTGGTGGCACTGATGACCTTGATTCCAGAACTGTAGATGATTTCGATTCCGGTGGCATTGGTGATATTAATTCTATGATTGTGAACAATTTTGATTCTTGTGAAATCGATGATCTTGATTCCAGAAGACCAGATGATATTGGGGACTTCAGTCAATTGGAGCCAGAAGAATGGGCTCTCCCAACGAAAAAATCCAGATCAGGACAAAGGAAAGAAATGGTCCTCGACACCATACAGGAAACAGTGCGAAGAATGGACTCTTACTTCGATCGATTAATAGGTTTACTAGAAAAAAACAATGGAACAGAAAGTACGGAAATCGATGACAAAATAAAAGAAATCAGAATAAAAACAGAAGAGACCAAGCTGAAAATTGAAGAAACGAGACTTCGTAGTGAGGAAGCAAGAGCTCGAAGAGAAGAAGCTGAACTGAAAATCAAAATAGCGACATTGGAGAAACTTCAACCTTGATTATTTTGATCTATATTTTCACAATTTTGAATGAACCTGTTGTGTTGTAATTTATCGAACAGCTGGATCACTTGACTGTTGAAGGGTCTTCTGAGATCAGTAATTGGTGGTAATTCAGGTAACCGGAAGTTTCTTTCTTTCTCTTCGCTTCTTCCTCTAATTCTCAGTAGATAATTATACATACAACAGCAACTAAGAATGATTCGGGAAACCAAAATCCTATCTTTTAAAAAGATTCCTTTTTCGAGTACTCGGAATTGCCCCTTAAGCTCCCCAAAGGTTCGCTCGATTATAGATCTTCCTTTTCTGTGTCTCCTGAATAACTCATTAATTTTGTCCAAATTTCCAATTTTACCTGTACACTTCTTCTTCCCCAGGATGAGGACGTCTATAAGCAAATAAACAGGCTTTAGTAGGATATGCAAAATCTGCCAAGAATCCGTACTTATTTCCCGGTCTCCATCCTTGATCAATTGTTTTACATAGAGAGGATAAACGATAAATGAGATGATCGTGATAAGACCCTGGGTAGTTGGAATTAACATAGATTATTTTCTTATTTGAGTCACAAGCTACTAGAACATTGATAGAAGGCACTCCGTGCCTCGAGAAATAAAAACTATCGTCATTAGTATTCGCAATAGGAATATGTGTTCCATCAATACCTCCAACAACAAGTGGGATTCCACAAAATAAGTACATCCGTATCATGTGAGCATTCCACTCCTGCTCCGATTTATTCATAGAAATCTCATTACTAAGTTCCTGCAGAACTCCGTTGACGAAACGACGGATATTTAAAGCTACTGTTTGACGTTTGCCGCGAACGGCAAGCCCTGCTGCTTTCAGTGTGCATCCTGTTCTAAGGTAAAACATAACCATTAGGAATGCCTCTTTTCCCGTTACTGCTCTGTTTCGTCTGGTTTTTCTAGCCAGATACCTTCCAAGTCTGTGATAAATGAGCTCGGATTCAACCACCGAAACTCCAAAAACTTCCGTGAAAGTGAAATCATTAAGTTGACGGTTACAAATGAAGAACCGAGCAACTCGGAAATTTAATTCATCAATAAGCTCAGTGATTTCATAAAGGAATTCCAGAATCTCACAGTATATCTATAATAAAATTACATATAGAAGAACGAAAGTAAATATTCACCTGTGCAATCATAACTACAGCTACATTCGTATTCATGGTCATATGTCCAGTCCGGGGAATTAGATTATCTGAAATAACTTGATGAATTCGAATGAAATTGATATATTAAACAAACCTTCACAAGAAACAGGTAGCTGGATATTAATCTTCTACAGTTAGAGGATGAAGACGAAGAGGTTTCTCACCAGAATCACCTTCCAGAAATCAAAAAAAGAGATCGAAAATCTATTGGGAATTTTTGAAAAAAGGTTTAAATCAAGGAAAGTTTGTGCTTCCCTTGCCCACATGTTGCGCGCAAGCTGCGATTTTGACGTTTACAGTCACCTTTGAAGATAACGTCAAAATCAATCCTTTATAGACCTCGGCACTTATCTTCTTCTCCTCGACAAGAATGAAGAACTATTTCTTTTTGGACTCATCTTCCTTCGAAATTAGTCACTACCTTTTTTTCGAAAAGAAAACTTATCAATCAATCCCGTGGGAGGATGATTCATTTTTGAGTTTTTTATTTTTATTTTCGTAAATTTTTCCAGATCTTTGGAGTTAATTAGAACCTGATAGAAATTGGTCCTTCGCGATTAAGGAAATTTCAACCTTGAATTATTCCGAAAAGGGATGTACTTTTCCGTTCAGGAACTGTCGGAAGATTCTATTCATTTCCAAATTTAAGTCAATTTTGAAGAATAATTGTTTTCTTTTTTATATAAATATATAACTTGATTTTTACTAATTTGTAAAAAGTTTTATTCAGATAATTTTAGACGGAAAATATTTATTTTTTCATCTAGAGACTGTCGGAAAATTTTACTCTTCTTATTTATCTCTAGATTTAAGTCAATTTTGAAAAATAATTCTCTTTCTTTTATTTTTTACATATAGATATATTAATTTCTACTAATTTTAAAATTTATACTTTTTGAAAAAGGACTTTAATTTTTTTATTTTTGGGAATTTTCTTGCAAAACTAAAATCCATGGATCCGGTTTCTCTGATGGATAATCCCAGAATGACTGACGTGGGAGATTATTCTTTCCCTTTGACGATCGAAGCTTGACCTCTAACGGACTTTCAAGTCGCTTCTCATCCAGCTTTTTCGCTTTGAACAAACAAGGAAGATGAGCAACTCTTTCTGTACCTGTGTCTCTCGTCGGGTTGCGTGTCCGTACTTGTGTCCCTCCGTCTTCTTTCTTTGATTTTGTACCAATATTCCTTTATTTTTATGTTTATATTTTTAATCCAAATTTCCTTGTAAATTTTCTAATCTAGATTTACTTGACAGTTATCTGTGTCTCTCGACTTGGGTTCTTTGGTATTTACCTGAGTACCTCGATCTTCATCTAGGTCCCTCCACTGGGTGGCGTGTCGAAGGGTGGACAGTGGTCCGTCCAACGACGTTACATCGAAACAGCGAGACCACTTGAATTTTGAGCTTTCTTCGATTGTTTCTTATCGATTCTTTTTTTACAAAACCCTTTATATTATGGTTCAAAAGAGTCACGTATAAGATGAAAGGATTTATCTCTATATAAAATACTATTAAACAAAAAACCAGGAAGTGAATAATTTTTTTAAATCTCTGATACGTAATTATGGTATTTTTCTTACCAGAAATTAGACTACTATTAGAAGTGTCTATTTTGTAAATACCACTTTTCGTGTCGAGATCTAGATTGCTTTAAAAGGTATTTTGTAAACATCTCTTTTCTCGTCGAGACCCGGATTACTTGACAAAGTAGATGTTCTAAAAGTATCGTCTTTCGTGCCACGATCAAATGACCTTGAACAATACGTAATCCACAAACAAATTCTTCCTATAGAAATTGGGTGGGTTTTAAACAATACATGATTTATAAACAATCTTTTCTTGTCGAGATTTGGGGAATTCTAATTAGTGTGTAGTTTGTCGTTAACTTGTTTTCGTGTTGAGATAGAGATTTCGTAACTATCAGTCTTTATTTCGAAACAAAGACAGTTTTCAAAAGTAGATACTTCATAAATATCAACTTTCGTTTTGAGACAAAGCAAACCCTAATTGGTGTGACTTTTATCAGCGGATTTCCCTTTGGGATCGCTAGCCGATGAAAGAGTGGATCTCACCTGCGATCTCTGAGAACATCCCACAAGGACGAAAGCTTTTGAAAATCCCAGTTGATCATCGAGTGTTTTTTCTTTTCTTTCTGCTTTCCTGAGGACTTTATCTCGAATTCTCGAATTTCGAGCCCATATCTCGGACTTGAGTTTTGCGCAAAGCTTTATCCAGTCACATCCTCAAAAATTTTCTCAATAGAGAAATTTTTTCTGGATCTTCGATATCGAAAAATTTCTGAGTGGATGAATTAATTTCTCATTAACGAATTGTTTTTTGAACAAATTTAGACACTGATCTTTGTTACTAATTTTTGAATTAAATTTAAATTAATTTTCTAATTAAAATTTGGATTTTCAATTTTCATATCAATTTGGTCTTAAAAATCCCGAACATCCATTTCGAAAATCGTCCATTTTCGACTTCCATATCAATATAGTCTCTAAAGTCTCGAAAATCCTTCCCAAATCATCTTTCATTTTTCCATTAATATAATCTCCAAATAAATATACGAGACCCTAATTTCCAGGAGCTTTTAGGATGTCCCGACAAATCACTCTAAGCCATTTTCGGGGGAATGTCCATCTTCTCTTCCTCATTCGATTGTTTATGTCCTGAAGTTTCTTCCTGATTTTTCTTCGTCAGAGTTCCTGGATTTTTGGATTATTCCCAAGTATTCCCATTTTTCGGTGTTCCAGACTTGATTAATTTGTAATCCATTTCGCTCATCCTTGAAGAAAAATGACCAAATTTGGAGTTCTCGATAATCCTGTCAAATTTTTCTTTTTCACTTTTTGTTTGCAGTCAGATTTTGACAATATAAAAAATTCGACAAGAGGACTTCACGAAAACTGACGGATAATTTCGAAAAGACTTTTTTTGGAATCTTCGTATTGATTTTCCAATAGATTCTTTTGATTTGAGTTTTTATTGTTTTTTGAATTTAAATTTACGTTTATTCTTTCAGTTTGTAATTTATTTTCTAAATTTTTATTTTTGTTTTTAAACTTAAAACATGTATTCTCAATTTTTGTTTCTTATTTTTAATATTTGAATTACAAAATTAATTTTTTTTATTAATTTTTTGATTGTCGAAAACTTTTTCGATCAATTTTTTGATAAATTCTTCCTCGATTGATTCTTTAATTTTTTCAATTAATTTTCCAATTTTTTCGATTAGGTTTTTAATTGCTGAAAATTATCCAAGTCTATCCCTGACCCTCAATTTTCGTTGAATAAAGTCCCTCAATCCGATTTCCAAAAAACAAAAACCTGTTTCAAAAATACTCGGACATTTTGATTTCCTCTCGGATCATTCATTTTTCGTCAGAAAACTGTCCGTTTTTCCCTCCTGGTCGTTGGAGCTTTCTTTGTGGATTTTCTTGACCTTTCAACAATCTGTTTTAAAACTTTTTTTAGATTTTTTTGTACACTTTTGAAGTTATTTCTTTAATCCTCACAAATTTTTTAACGTTTCAAAATTTTCGAAAATTAGATTTTTTGAATAATTGATAATCCAAAGCTCCCTGAAACTTTGGATTCTACAGTACCCTAGAAAATCCAAAAAATCCCTTTCCAAGTAATTTTGTAGAAATCCTTGTCGAGACACTTTCGTAAATAAATAATTATTTTTTGTAATTTCGCGGTTCCTCGATCATTATTTTTTTTCGCGAATTTCTTTGTCATATTTTTTAAACTCGTTTTTATTTTTGATCGATTTCAGATTCGAAAAATTTGATAATGATAAGGTGAGAAGGTTACTATCGAAAAAATGTTCAGAATGAATTTCGAAAATTGGAAAAAAACAAGGAGACGACCGATAAACGCGATTCTTTTCTTCTCGACTTTGTTATTTTTCAATATCCACCAATCTGCGGGTCAACGGTCTTCGCTTATTGTTGAGAATTCAGCAGAGAAACCTAGTAAGTTCATTTACGATCAACTTCCTATACAAATCAATTTTTAAAGTCTCTGTATGAAATTCATACATAAAACCTATATAAAGATTCATATGTAAAATCTGTATGTGCCTTTATTTGCAGGTCCCGTAGATAAATTCCCTTCCTTCCTCCATGACTTCCCGGACTCCTTCAAGATTCAGAAGGACCCAAATGATCCCAGCCGGTTGTTGAATGTTTTCTTGCCGAACAACTTTCACCAGTTCAAACAGTTCATTGCGAAAGTCACTGATATATCTCCAGAAATCGAGTTTCCCTTGAAAGATGTCAATAGAACTTTTTTGGCCTCTCCCACGGACTCCTCCATCATCAACATCCACGGTCTCAACGCTGGTCATCAATATAGTATTGCAGTATATGGTAGAATTGAGGGTGATTCTCAGCTGATAAAAGAGGAATCCGTCGTCATGGATCCTCTCTCTTTGGATTTCGACAAATCCGGGTCCACAATTATAGTAACTCACAACAACATCACTATGCATACTATAAAGCCCGAAAAAGCCCTCCAAGACACCTTCCGAGTGGAGTACATCCAGCTCGATCCCCCCAAAAGATATCCGATTTTGGACGTCCACGATATCCAAGAACAAAAGGATGTCGAACTTTATCTCGGGAATCTGAACCCAGGAAAGGACTACGATGTCATGGTGACTTCATTGAGGAACGGACTCCCCAGTCAGCCCTGGAAAGGAGTCATCACAACAAGTAATTTCTTAATTAAATTTTTTGAATTATGAAATAACTCACATCTTTTAGAACCTCTGAAACCAGGTCGATTGATAGTCCAAGAAGTAAATTCTACCTGTGTAAATCTCAGCTGGATCCTTCCCGCAGAAAGTGGAGCCGACAGATTCAAGATAGCTTATGGTATTTTGAAAGGAGAAAACGACATGATCAAAATAGAAGTACCATATGCCCGGCAACAAATTGATCTTTGTCAAGGAATAGTTCCCGGATATAGTTTTATCTTCGCCGTGATTTCAGAAAAATCAAACCAGATAAGTGATCCTGCCACGATATCGTATACCATGAGACCTCTACCAGCAGAAGATATAAAAATCGAAGCTGATTTTTCAAAGTTAAAATTCAGAATCGATGTTTTTCTTCCTTCAAAAATAGACTCCAGAATCGAAAAATGCCATATTTCTGTTTTTTCTGAACAATTAGAAAAGAAAGAAGAAATTGTTAAGGCTCAAGAAATAGGAATGAACAACATCAAATGCTGGACTTACATTCAACTTATTCCTGGAAGAAGATATGAAATTTCTGTAGCTACAATGAGTGGACAAGTGACAGGAACGAAGATTTTCAGAAGTCTTGCCTTGGAGCCTGGATTTGACATGAAGGCTTTCGGACTTATTCTGACCGAGAATAAGGGGATCTTGAGACTTGAATGGCCTCCTGGAGAAGTTGCGGTTTCGAAAATCAACGACCTCTGGACGAAGATTGTCGGGAACGACACCCAACTCCATCTAAAAGTTGATCCTGTCCAAACGTCCTCCTCGACTCAAGGAAATCTGGAGGAATCTAAGGAGTCCACGAGACAAGTAGAAACCAGCCCATCGAATTCAGAAGCCTCTGTCGTCGTGGATCATCTCCGGAGGGGAGCTTGTTACAAGGTCCAGATGTATACTGTAACGTCCTCCGGAATCGTTTCCACGAAGAGATACGAGGAATTCTTGAGGATTAGTGCACCTCTGATCTCCTTGGCTGTTGATCAGATTTCGAAAAATACCGCGATTTTAAAGATCCAAGTGGTGACGAATCAAGAAAAAGACTTCTCTGTTTCCAGTGACATCTCCGAGTGTATTTTGAATGTTGTCGTTATGGACACTCATTCTACAGTAATATACGATAGAACGTTGAAGCTCGTCGATTCCGTTGTCCCGAGTATTTTGTTAGAGGGATTGAGACCTTTCCACCAGTACTCCATAAATTCCCAAATTATCTGTGGAGATTCTAAGGATCAAGTTTGTGGACAAAAGTCAAGGTCCATGAACCCGCTTTCTTTCGAGACAAGACAGGATCGTCCAGGACCTGTGCAAAATCTCTCCATCAAGGCCCTCAATCCGTATTCCATCCAAGTCTCCTGGTACCCCCCAGCATTACCGAACGGTGTCATCACGCATTTCGTCATCAACGTGAATCCTCTAGACCCTTCAGAAAAACCCTGGAAAGTAAATGTCGGAGCTAACTTCGACTCTCCAGGAGACCACGTTGTTGAGGCCGTCGTGGACAATCTAGTAGGAGGTCAAGGGTACCAGGTGGTGGTCCAGGCTGTGACCGAGGCCGGGATCGGTGACCTCCCTGTGACGTCCGAAGGGGTGAGAATAGAAATGCCCATAATGGCACCCCCGAGACCATCTTCAAGAATCGAGGTTCTTGGCAATACAGTAAGAAGTACTGATCTTACAGTGAGATACAATACCATAATGTTTTCTACGAAAAATGGGTTTTTGACAAAAGCTGCCATAATCGTCGCTCAAGTCTCACAAGATGGAAAAACAAATGAGAACTGGTTCTTCGATTCCCCCAACAAGACCCTGACTTGGGGCCAGGTCCAGAGGTTCGATATCTGGCCCCCCTATGTCGCTCTCGAGACCCCCATAGAACCTCTGAAAAGATTCACTCCGAAGCAAATTTCCGAAGTCATCGGCATAGATTCCACGTGTTCCGAACAAGATGCCCTGGGGACCTGCAATGGACCCCTGAAACCGGGCAGTGGGTACAGGTTCAAGCTAAGGCTCTACACCGCCCCCAACCTCTGGACGGACACCCTTTACTCCGACGTCATCGTCACAGGTTAGTTATTCTCAAATTGTAGTTTTTAAATTTTAATAAATTCATATTTCTAAAAATTAATGTTCTTTAGTTTTAATAAGTTCGCATTCCTAGAAACTAGATTTTTCAGAAATTTTAATGTCAATATCATCGAAAATAATACTTCTCAAGAAATTTGTTGCATTCATAGATTTAAATATCACTTTTTGAGTTTTATTAAATTAATAACTTGAAAAACTATTTTCTCCATAATTTGTCCCGTTCTGAAAGTAATGAGTACCTTCGTGAGATTTTTCTTCCAAAGGATTAGAATTATCCTTGTTTTGCTTTATTAAAAATCCGAAAGTAAATTTCTTTGTTCTCAAGAAACCTTTTACGAAATAAATCTCTCCGACCGGAATTTGCCTGGAATAAAATCGGATTTCCGGTCTTTTTTTGGAATATTGTATCCATTCATGAAATTCTTAAAAAATTAATCTTTTTTATAAAAATTAATTTTCCATGAAAATTCTGTGAAAAAAATTGATTATTTATGGAAGCAATTTTTAAAAAACATTTAAAATTCTAAATCTTGAACTTCTGAAAATTCCTTCTGGAACAATTTTATAAAAACTTCTATTTTCAACTCTTACAACTTTCTCCATTTGGATTCCAGTTGACTAATTTTACATATTTCTAGTTGTGTTTAATGACCTCAATTGAACGCCATTTCTAATTTTGTCCCAGGAAGTTTTTTCAATTTTTAGCTACCGAATTCCTTTTTTGGAAATGGTCAATTCTGAACTGTCAATTTCCTATATATAAAACTTCCCATATATCTCATTCTATTTTTCATCTTTCCTCACCTTCGAGGACTGACTAAAATAAGAACTGTGAATGTCTGTATGACGATCTACAAAAAGTCGAGCTTTTTATTTCCCTACTAATAAAAATGACTTATTTTCCTAAATTCTCCATATATAATCCCTCCAGATTTACTCTATTTTTCTTATTTTCCTACCTTAGAAGAGCTTTCTCCAAAAATAAACACAACTTTATAAATATATAACTCCTTCTGTAACTCAGATTTTGCTTCAAAAGGTCACTTCGATTAAAATTTTTTTCTCTCTCAGCTGGCCTCCCACAATCTCGTGAATTTTGTTACGTATTTTTTCTTTTTTGGATTAATTGGTCCATGGAAACTTGGTTATTTTCGGAACCAAAGTTTTCCCTAGCCTCCCATGCCGCCCCGGCCGAGACTTGTCCTTTTTGCGCAATTGGAATTCAAAACGAAACTTTTCAGTTTTATCCTGGACTTGTTTCGAAATTTTAAAAAATTTCTTTATTGATTTTTAAAAATTTCTTAATCTCTATTAATTCTTTCAAAATTTCTATTGCCTTATTAAATTTTTAAATAAAATATTTATCTTTTATTTTTCTGTGCAAGTTCTATTCCTGGAATATTAAAAATATAAAAATAGTTTTTGGCTTTTTAATTTTTATTTTTCTTGGTCGAAAAGATTTTGAAAAAAATAAAAAACACTTTAATTTTAAATACTTGCCAGAAGTTTTCAACCTTGTACAAGCTTTATAACTTCGACTTTTTCTGGTTTTTTGGTATTTTTAATTTTTAATTTTCAAGCATTTTTTAATTTCTAATTCCTAAATGATCCCATGTTTTCTGTGTCACTCGACTGGCAGAAGCGGCTTCAATTTCAACAATATCAGTTTCAAATTTCTGAATTTATTCACGTCTGTTCTTTGGCTGTCATAGGAAAACTTTCCATTCATTAGTTTTCTTGTTATCTGGAATTTTTTGGAATTTCTTGGAATTTGTGGAATTTTCTAGAATCTAATTTCAAATTGTTTTGGTATTTAGTATCTGTTGACCTTCTCCCACGTGGTTTTCTAATTGGAACAATTGAATATTGTGGATGAAAATCAACCCCAATTTCCTTAACATCTATAAAAATCTTCCTATTCCATCTACTGAGGATTCTTGATATATGGAAATATTCCCACCCTACTTAACACTTTTCCATATACAGCAATTCCTACACTAAACTTATCGAAAAGTTTCGATCTATGAAAAATTTTACTATATTTACCGAAGGTCTTTCCTTATTGAAAACTTCTGTGTCCCGCCTACTAAAGAAGCTTCCATATATGAAGAGACTGTCATTTGTTGCGTGAAGACTTGTGCGTGTTTGTAGCTCTCCCCCGTGTGTTTTTCGAAATTGTTTCGAGAAAAGCTTTCTTTTCCATTCAGTTTTCTCATGCCATTGAGAAAACTAGCAAAAGCTTTCGTTTTTTTGTTCATTCATGGTTTGTTGTTGAATTTCAACTAGCATTTTTCCATTCATGGTCTTTTCTGAAAAAATAGGAATTTGAGAGTCATGTCGCCCCCATCAATCCACTTTTATTTTTTCGAAAGGATTAAGGATAATTGCTTTTTCGGATTTTTGTCAACGGTTTTAACCATTTTTATTTTTTAATCATTTTTAAATTTTTTGTCAAAGTTCATGATGAAAATTTGAGATCGAAATTTAGTTTTTCTCGCGTTTAAACATAATTAAATTTAAACTTTTTCGTATTGAGACATGATTGAATTTAATTTTTTCGTGTTGAGACAAATTGATTAAAATTTCTTCTTATTAGGACACAAACTGATTAAACTTTCTTGTTAAGATAAAAATCGATTGAGGTTTTTTTCTTGCTAAGAAAAAATTAACTTTAAACTTTTCGTGATAAGACACAATTTATTTTAATTTCCTTGTGTTGAGGGAAAAATTACTTTTGAACTTTTTTAGACAAAATTACCCTTTTTTTTCGAAAATTCCTAGAAGGAAGTTTCAAAGGAAATCCTTGGAAAGAACTTGGATTTTTATTATCCAAACTCAAAAAATCACTGGGTTTATTCGAAAAAATTCCTTCCGTTCCTTTCCCAAGGTTTTATTTATTTGGAAAAAGACTCTCTCCCTCTTTCTCGAGTGCCTAAGGCTGTTTCGTCTTTTTCAGATGGATTTTGAAGAAGTTGTGTGCCAAAGAGCTCTCGAAAAAAATTTCATTCAGTGAAAAAATGCGAGCTGGCGAGAAAGAGTAGTCTGTCAATCCAATTCTCAAAATTTTCAAAATCTCAGAATTTTGGAACTTCTAGAAAGTTCCGAAATATATATTCTGAAAATCCGTGGAGTTATTAATCATTCTATTCATTTTGTTGTTATTTATTCTTTTCGAAACTAGAATCCTTTGGAATTCATCTAAACCTCGGAAATGTCTCCAATTCACGATTCTGGAAATACATGTTGAGACAATTCCACCAAAGACTCGACTTTGGCACTATTCATTTCTTGCTAAAAATCGAACTTTAATATTCACCTACGCTTTACCAAGAGTTAATTAAAGTGTTTAAACCCAACTAGAAGAAAGAACCTTGGCATTTTCTGAAAAGTTCTGAGAGTTCGTCTCGAGATATTTCCGCAAGAAAAACTTTATATTTCTATACGTCAAAGTGAATGATCTAATTATCTCATTTCAAAAAACTTATTTCTATGCCTCATTTGGTAACGAGGACTTACTCAAAGAGGAATTACTGTAGTTTGTTGCATGATACACCTCCTTCCGTATTACGTAGAAAGTTATGAAATCAGCTCGCCTGATCGACTGCGTTTTTCATTTCAAATTTCTTTATTTATTCAAAGTTGGATTTTAACTAAAAACCGAAATTTTTATTTAAAGGTTCTTTTATTAAATTGAGCTTTTTTCTTTATTAAAAATTGAATTTCTACTGGAAATTCTACTTTTTATTCAAAACTAAACTTTCTTATTCAAAACTTTTCAAGAACAAAATGGATTTTTTATTTAAAAATAAAAAATTTTTATTTGCTTAAAAATGGACTTTTCAAATTCAAACTGAATTTTTTTTACTTCAAAATTGAACTTTTAAATGAGCACCCATTGTCGGAATGTTTTTATTTATTTTCGAAACAGCGGAAACAGTCAAACAGTCCCGTGAATTGTGGAAAAAGAACGATCACGTGAAATCCAGCTAGATTAATCCAGAATTCTTCTTCAATTTGTTTGTCAGTTTCCTTATTCAGTTTCCCGCCCGCGCAAAGTGAGAGACCCTTCACTCATTTCAATTTTCAATAACTCGACAGGATGCGTGCCTGCCATCCTCCGTTTTTAGCTAGTCTTCTCAGATAAACTCCCCATGGTGCCTGGTTTTTCAGATACGTTTCACGTTACTAGTTAGTTCTCTGAAGTAAATTTCTACGTTATTTACTTTTATAAGTTAAATTTTGTGTTATTGAGTAGTTTTATGCATGAACTTTGTTTTCAACTTTTCTCTCAGATAAATTTCCCCTGGTTATTTTCGTATACTTTTTATGTTCTTGATTATATTTTAAAAGCAGATTTCTACTTTGTTAATTACTTCTTAAAGACAAATATTATTGACCACTTTTCCAAATTAATTTTCACTATTAACTTCTTCATCAAAAATTCCGTGTTTTTTGGATACGTTTCGACACAAATCCCTCACTACTCGGTATTTTTCTAAAAACAAATTCCCAGTTATTAACTACTTTTTCAGATAAAGCTCTCGAAAGTTTACGAAGAACAATTTTAGAAGATTTTTAAAGGAAATTTTTTTAAAGAAAATTTTCAAAGAACAAAACAGTTCGCTTCGGGCAATTTTCTTTACTTTTAGTTCTCGAAATTTCAGAATATCATTTTTCTCAAAAATTTACTCGAAATTTCTAAAGCTTATAGATACACAATACAAATTTTTTTTTTTTCTTCTCACCGGAAAGGTTCCGAAATTTCGTGTCGAGAATGTTTGATACTTTTTAAAAAATATTGTCTTACTTAAATTTCTCATATTTTTACAATGGTCGTTTTATTTTTACAAAGTTTTCTCTATAGAAATCATTTTTTATAAAATCCTTTGTATTTTTTAAAAGAAAATTCGATATATATACTTTGGAAGATTCTTTGTATTTTCTCTATAAAAGTTCTTATATTTTCCGATAAAAGTTTTTGGATTTTCTATAAAATTCTTTGTATTTTCTAAAATGATTATTTTTTCAGAACCGTTACAAGTAGGAGCCACTTTCAAGACCTTATTCGTAGCCTCCGTCCTCGTCCTTGTTCTGGCCGGAGTTATCCTTGCTTTTTATTGGATTTTGACTCATCGAACAGGGAAAAAGTGGTGAGTTTGTTTCTGTTTTTTTCTATTATTTCGGATATTCCGGAGTACTTCAACTTAAAAATCGGGAAAACTCGAGTCGAGCTCTTGTTCCAACTGGTTGTTCGTCAATAGGTCCATCGATGTGTCCATCAATAACTCCATCGATGTGGACAGAAAACGGAATGGTCACTAGATGGAAATTTTGAAGAAACGTTCAATTGACAGTTTTCTCTTTGCGAAGGGGGTCCGCAAGTCTCCGTTCTATTTCTTCAAACTAAATTTTGACAAAACTGTCAATTGGGTTTTAAAAAAATTTTTTTTTGTCTAAATAAGGATCACATATTAATGGTGTTTTTTTCGTTAACAACCTCAAGACGGTAAGTTATTAAAATTTCCTGGAAATTGAAATTCTAAAAATTCTGGAATTCCGTGTCAAGAAAAATACGGAAGAGTGTACTTCCAGCTTTAATAGCATAATTAGCATTCGTTCATATTTCGCTAAAAATCCAAAATTGGCGTTTGTTTGCATTCCACCAGAAATTCAGTTTTTATTTTTTCTGATTCGAAACCTTCTGGAATTCGACGGAAATTGGAACTTCTAAAATCCCAAAAGGTTGAGAATCCCTTTCAAAGTAATTTCACAGCAATATTTATTTTTTATTTTTTTTTCTTAACCACTTACTTTTTTGCTTTTACAATAGTGTGATTTTTCAATCTTACATGTTTTCTCGAAAGGAAACAAAGACGTCGTTTCCGTTCTGAGAATTCTGGGCAGATTTCGAGGACTTGGATGAGACCCAAATTCCTTGTTGTGCAAATGCGAAGGAGGGAAAAATTGAATTTGAGGCAATCAAAGAACTTTGAAATTTGAGATCCAAAAAAGTCCAACAAAAATATTTTTCATTGATTTTAAAAATTTCTTTCGATCGAAAAATACTTAGTTTTGTTCGTCAGTCATTGCTTGGTTTATTTTTCAAAAAATGAATATATGAGAAATTCCAAAAACTTGAGAAGGCGGGAACTTCCGGCAGACCGAGCTTTCCATGAGAACTTTTTCCTATTGATCTTAAGGAATTTTTTAAAATCTACTTGAGAAATTTTTTTATTTGTTTATAGTGATTTTTTATATCTTATAGTTATTTTTTTAGTTTACTTTATAATAATTTTTTGGAATTTATTTTATGGATTTTTAAACGATTTTTTGATCGACTAAAAGTATTTTATAATTTTATTTTTAAAAAAATTAATTGATTTAAAAAAGTTATTCCATTGATCACAAACTTTTTTCTTTGACAATTTTGATTTTTAATTGATAAATTGCAGTTCGTCTTTGCCGTTCAGCTCATCGGCTCGAACACTGAATTCATCCGGGGGATCATTTAACCAAAGAAATCATAGATCCAAGGAGTCCCAGTGGGGTGCTTTGAAAATGATCATGGCTGAAAGAGCAGCGGACAGTCTCGCAAAACTTGGACTTTATTCTGCATCATGTAGTAACGCAAATAATCAACAACAAAATATATGTAATGGTACACAAAATGGAGCAGGATTGTCTAATGGGGACGAACCTATGGATACTTCTGGATCTTCTACAGCTCCTGTTCTTCAAACGAGTAATGGTCTCGCAGCGAATAATGTAAATGGATTGTTCAACATTCACCATAGGAGATCGAAGTCCTTGCGAGAAAGGACAGGGGTCGATCAGAGGCTCGAGAGGCTCCCCAGTGGACCTCCCCCGGGCCAGAAAAGTGTTCTTTGGACAGTCATCAAGGGCACAAATGTTGATAAAAGGTTCGTTTTCTGAATACAACTTTAATTTTAACTTTACAAAATTGACCATTCATTGTTTCCTCGAAACTATCTAAAAATACCATATTTAATATTATTTTTTATCGTGGGAGTTGCTTTTTTAATTCTCGATGAAAAAAAATCGATCTTTTGCTCTTTTTTTTCCAAAGTGAGTTCACAATGTTATTTTTTTATTTCAATACTCTCGCCATTTCCTCTTGGGGATCCATTTACACTTGCAAAAATCAAATACCACCAAGCGTAGGTGTCTTTAAATGCAAGCATTTCATTATTCATCCAAAACAGCAGCTGAAAATTGAGGGAAAGATTAAATATTTTCCTGAATATGCTTTGTTTATTCTTTTTTTGAGCAAACGAATCCAGAACAATCTTTTTTTTGAAGAAATTGTGGGGGCGAATCAAAAGATTATAATTTCAAGGAAAAAGAAATAGTAAACTTCCTTAAAAGTCCGGACAATTTCTCGGGATTTTCGTATAGTGAAAAGTTGAGATTTTCCAAGTTAATAAAATTTTGGAATCTTCAAGTTCCATGGAATATAATTTTTACAATGAGCTTTCAGTCGTCCTGTTCGGATCACAGATTTCCCAGAACACGTCAGATTAATGTCGGCAGATTCAGACTTCCGATTTAGTGAAGAATATGAAGTAAATTTTTACTTTTCAAGGGGAAATATAAAAATTGGTTCTTTAGGATTTGAGATTAGTAGGAAATGGACAGACATGTATTGCTGCAGATTTGACGGTGAATAGATGCAAAAACAGATTTACGAATATCCTTCCCTTTGATCACTCGAGAGTGAAGTTGATGCCGACAGATGATGACGAAGGCTCGGATTACATCAACGCAAACTACATCCCAGGATACAACTCAAGGAGAGAGTTCATCGCCGCCCAAGGACCCCTTCCGGCGACGAGGGACGACTTCTGGAGAGTTGTCTGGGAGCAGCAATGTCCGGCAATAATAGCTCTGACAAAATGTATAGAAAAAGGAAGAGATAAATGTCATCAATATTGGCCGGACAACAACCAAAGAAGCTGTTTGTATGGAGACATCGAAGTGACACTTCTGAACGAGTCCATTTACGATGAATTTATCATCAGAGAATTGAGACTCCAGAATATGGGAGAAAACAGCCAGACAGCCAGGACCGTCACTCACTTCCACTACATGGCCTGGCCGGACTTCGGAGTCCCCGAGGATCCTTCGGGAATCGTCAGCTTCGCGAGGTTGTTCAGGAACGTCCTTCCACCGTCTCCTCATAACAAACCTACAATCGTTCACTGCAGGTTCGTTTTTGTACTTTTATATATCTTCATCCTCAAGTCACCACCACAAGAGAGATCAAATATGACGGGAAATAATTTATATAAAAGAATAAGCGAAAAATACTAAAAATGAATATAGTATTTCGAATTTTAGTTGATAAATTGTTACAGTATTTTTTGTGCTGAAGCCTAAAAAGTTCTGATTAGTCTACTGTTTATCAGGGATTTTCGTGGTGAGATCAAAAGAATTGATCAATAAGCAGTTCATCAGCATCCTTTCTAAATTTCCAAACTTATTGAGAAATACACTTATTTTCTGGCATTTATTACTTTTCATGAAATCCTTCTCGGATTCAGTATTTCACATAAAATTTCCCATGTTTGTTCTATATAGTTTCCTGCGTTTATTACTTTATCTGAAATTCTCATTTTTCAGTGCCGGAGTGGGCAGGAGCGGAAGCTTCATGGCGATGGATAAGTTGATGCATCACATCGAAGCCGGAAAGGACATCGACGTCTTCGGGGCCGTGTATCAAATGAGATTAGAGCGGTGTCATATGGTCCAGAACGAGGTAAAATTAAATACGCTTTGATATGGAATTAACAATGGAACTATTTCAGCAACAATACATCTTTATCCATCATTGTCTTGTTTATATTTTGGAAAACTACTATCCTCATTTGATCAACTCTACGGGAATTCCAAATTCGAACTACGGATTTGTGCCTCCGACTCCGGGCTTTGCAAACCTGAATCTTCAAACAACCCCGAGAATCGAAGTCCACCAAAATCCGGCTTTCATCGAGGACGATGAGGGGATCGCGGAAAGCGGACTTTGAAAATCTAGTCCAAGGAATTTATTTTCAAATTCAACTGTTTAAATTAAAAAATCGACGAATGTTACGGGTCTTCGTTTAATTTCCCTCATTTCAACTTGATGTGAACAAAAAAGATTAATTTGTAACTTAAATCCGATTTCTAAAGTTGCAATATTTTGTTGTAAAAATAATAAAGAACATGACTGGAACGAGAAACACTGCAAGAAAGAGACCATTACTTTTTAAAAAAGACCAGTACTTCCTAAGGAGGCTAGTAATACCAAAAAAGGCGTCGGAGGAGTCGGCTAAAAGGGAAAACGGGTCTGCGTGTCTGGCTTGCCATGAGCAACGTTGTCATGTTTGGCTTAACTGGGTCGTCTCGTGGATTTTGACTGTTTATTTGATGACTGAATTGATCGAAAAATTTTTGGCTTAATAGAAAATCAGATATCTACCCAGAAAGACCACACTCGAATTACTTTTTCAGATCTTAATGACTGTATTGAACAGTAGTGAAGTTCTATCAGTTATTTTTTAAGCATGTTTCATTTTAAAAATCCATATATCAATTTGTATTTCCCATATATTTTTAGGACAAAACATTGTACACCTATTTCTTAAAATTGTATTTTCATTTAAGAAGATTATATTTGAATTATTTTCTCATATTTTAATGGCTATGTTCAGTAATAACAGAATGCTATCAATTTCCTGATAGATTTTGCACTTTATTGTTAACATGTATATATCAGCTTTCATTTTTCAAGCACCTTAATAATAAAAAACCGTATGTTTATGCCGGAAGATCATATTTCAATTGTTTTTTGAACTTTTGATCACCTTGTTGACCGACGATAGAACTTTATCAATTTTCCGATAAATTATTTATTTGATTTCCAAAATTCATATATAATCTTCATTTTTTAGATAAAAAATCATGATTATTTGCTATGAGATGAGTTCTTTCCAATGATCCACAATGTGAGGGAGATTTCGAAATGCTGTTTTTCGCGTGGTCCCTGGTTCTTTCTGCTGTGAACTATGCACGAAAGCAGAAGCTGACGGCGATCCTCCAACGTCATCTGTATTCCCCTCAAGCTTATCAGACCGGATTGATCTGCAAAAAAATCCCGAAAAAAATCTTCGGACAGTACTTGGCAGTGGAATCGGAGCTTCATCCAGGACCATCTTCGAGCAAGAACAATGCTCTATTCCGTGCCCCTTCCGAACCCCTGATCACCCAGGCTTCTGACGTGATACTCTATCGGACAGAGGAACTCGAAATAATCGCGATTCAAAAACCTGAAGCTCTGCAAATCACAGATTGGACTTTGTTCACTCAGGATATAAAAAAGAAGTCAATATTCATTCCAGCCCATTCCTCGAGGGTATCTTTCATTGCCGTTATTGGACTAAACGAAAACTACACGGGTAGTCAAGATGATTTGAACAAAATTGTTCCTGTAGGAAATGAATCGGGTAACGAAGGAGATGACGAGCTCCATACTGAGGTCCACACTGGCGTCGCTCCTGTTTTGGTCCGTTTTTCTATTCTTCTATATTTTGATTTCAATAGTATGAGATTAATATACGAACTTTCTTGCAGATAAGCTCAATTGCAAATCAGATCGCTTTCCGTCGACACAAGCCGAACGAGGTTCTTTATGAAACGGATTTAGACAACTTCTATTCTATCGTCTTTCAATGGTCAGAATCTGCCCTCTTCGAGTTTTCCGGAAGAGGGATAGTGAAAGAAATCCACAGTAGGTCTTATTGCATATTAATACGAATTTATCCACTGTATATTAATATTAGTGTAGTTACTGTATATTAGTACAAGGTTAGTCATCATATAGTAATGAACTTCACTTTTTCAGCTGTACAATTGCCGGACCTGGCTTTAAAAACCGAGAATTTCATGTCTCCCGCTCTCCCCTACGCTTCCACCGGGGCCTTGACTCTTCCTCCGAACTTCAGAAACCGAAGACCCTTCACGTTGCTCGAGTACCTGTATTTAAAGGATTTATTCGGGGACTTGTTTGAATCCAGCAACGAATGGAGGAATCTGAACGTGATCCAGAGTCAGATGGATGAATACGCTTTTTACAGGAGTGATTCAGCTTTGAACAGAGCCATTTCTCCTCCGGAGTCGACCTATTCGAGTGTCAGACGGTAACGAGATTATATTTAATGCGGTGTTAATATGAGTGTATTACTATACCAATATATTGCTATCCTAATACACTGCCGTATTAATACAACTTATTTTTCAGAAGAAGGATGAGGAGAGCACTGCCTCCGGGGACAACTCTATCGATGCGTTCTTCTTCTTCTCGTCGTTCTTGTTCTCCTGATCTTGACATCTCAACTCAATCCCAGATCCCTGCTTACATTAGAGAATTGAGGAAACAGAATGGAACTATCCCGGATCGAAGGAGAACTTGTAGTCTTAATGAGTCTTCCACCAAGTGAGTTTTAATTATTTCTGGTCTATATTTGATTAATTTTTATAATTTTCTTTATTTTTAATTAATCTTTGTAATTTTCTCTATATTTAATTAAGTTTACACTTCCTGTTTGTTTATATGCAATTCTTGTATATTTTCCTAGAAAACATGGGATGATCATTAATTTTCAGGAGCAGTTGTCATTGCTCCCCTTCTGTGACCGTTGATGACTTCCTCGATGACATAAAGTACATTGACTACAGGTTGGTTGATGTAAACAAATTTTTCTCAATTAGTTTGGACTTTTGGGAAATGGGAATAGCATTGACCTGAGTTTTTTGAAAACAATTTTTTCGAGTGTGTTGAAATCTAGAAAATAGAATATTTTTCATTTAATTTAGTTAGAAAAAATTTTTATGTTAGATTCATTCAATTTTTGGAAAGTAAACCGTGTCTCATCTAACTTAGTCAAAAATAAACTCATCTCAAACCTATTCAAGCTTTAAAAAATAAAATAAATTTTATGTCAGTTTGAAGAGCTTTTATTTTAGACTCATTCGAAATCTAAAAAAGAAATATATTTTAATTTATTTATTTCGAAATAAATTTGTCCCAAAGTTGATTAAATTTTCCAAAAGAATAATTTCGCTACAAGTTAGTCAAAAGGTAAATAATTTTTTTCGAAATTCAGTTATACTTTTAGAAAATTAATTAATTCCCACTATAATTTAATTGAAAATAAACTTATTTTAAAGTTGATCATTTAAAAAAAAATCCATTTTTATTACAATTTAATTGAAAATAAGTAAATTTATTTTGAATTTGTTTGGTTTTTATTTTAAAAACTAAAAAATACTTATTTTCTAAATTTAGTCAAATCCAGAATATACCAGGAAAAAAATCCTGGGAAATTTCTACGAATTTTCTTATTTTTAGTGCAATACAGATTTGATTCCAAAAATAACTGCTGTCAATTAATTTTTGCCTATGAAATTTTTCACGAAAAGTTTTTTTCATGAATCTTGACGGGATTTTTTTCCAAAAAAGGATCACGTCAAATTTAATTTTCATTTTGTTCATGTTCGGAACATTGTGTGAAAAAATCTTCTGGAGTAATTTGTCTACCCAATCTTTGAAAAACGTTTATTTTTCTGTTTTTGTCTGGAAAATTTTCTGGATTTCTCCGGAATTTCCGTTTCACATTTTTCCATCTAGCGTGACCATTTTTATGGTACTAGAAATGTAGAAACTTTTGGAACTCTACGGAAGATCCCGAAGTCCTAAAAAATCTAATAGAGATTCTGGATTCTTCGAAAACTATGAATGGTTCCGAAGTTCTGAAAATTTTCATGAATATTTCTATAAATTTTAAAAAATCCCTTTCAAGACAATTCTCGCAAAAAGGTTGCTTTTTGGTTGTTGGAAACATTATAATTTCAAAAATCTGAACTTTGGTTCCTATATGGTTGATTTAAAATCGTTGACTATGTTTATTTTTAAAATGTGACTAAAATTTAATCAAGATTGTTTTGGGAAATTTGGGAGCCACGTGCACTCGGAATTTCCCTGTTTAAAAAACTACGTCATACTTTACTCATTTTTTGTTTTTTACTTTCTAAATTGAAAGTAAGGGTTGGCGGACTTTTTTCAATCCTTATTTTTGGTCCAGAAACGGAAACTGACATAAAATATTTTTATTTTTTTGAACACTTTGGGATTCCAACTAGAATTTTTTAAACTTTGAGCCCCGGAAATTCGTGTCGGAACAATTTCGTAAATAATTAATTTTAATTTTTCAAAACATCTAAATTTTTATAGCCTTTTTCAGTAACATAAGGAGATTATTATAATTAAGAAAACTTGTTGTCTTTCGAAGACGAAATGTCGTACCTAGAGGATTTCTTAATAGGTATCTATTTATGATTCTATCTACAGCTGCAATTATTAAATTTTTCTCCTAAAATAACCTACTTTTCGTCTTCGGTTTCTAAATCTTGTCTTTTTTTTAAAAATTCATTTAAAATTTGTTTTCCTAAATTTTGTTTTTTGAAATTCTGGAATCTGTTTATAGTCGCTATTATTAAATTTCTTTGCTTAAAATAACTGTCTACTGTTTGTTTTTGTTTCTTTTTAAATTTCTTAAACCAAATATTTCAGCTCTATCGAAGAAGAATCTGCAGAATCCACTGGAAGAGAAACTTTGAGCTCTTTAGAAACTCCAAAAACCCCGAGAAACAAAAACAACGAATTCCAAAAAGAATTGGAATCTTTCATAACTAGCAAAGAGATTCGTCAAAACGGTCATCAGAACTTCCTAAACTCGAAAGAGAAAGAGAAAGAATCTCCAGACAAAGGAGATAAAGAAAGTTCGAAAGATAAAGAAAATCCGGACAAAAAAGATAAAGAAAGTCCAAAAGGGAAAGGTATAGAAAATCCGGAATCTACTTATTTGAAAAACAAATCTTCTAATTCTTCTTCAAAAGATTTGAAAAAACAATTCCCGACTTCAAAGAGGATTTCCAGGATGGCCGAAGCCCTTGCGAAGAGATTTCAGCTAAATGTCAACACTTTCGGAAATGAGGTGATTTCTTGAACACTTTTTACGATTATTTTTTAAAGATATTTCTTGAAAAATAATTTTTTTAAACTGTCTTTAAGTTTGAGCAAAAACGAAGCTAATTATCGGAAAGTTGAGGCTATTTTTATAAGTCTGGATATAAAATAAAGTAAAAAATAATTATGGTTTTCAGCTTGTTCCTGGAACAGTTTGTCGGAAACGTTTCGCTAGCCTCATCCCCGGAAGTGAATTGACACAAGATTTGGAGAAGCAAAGAGAATCAGACATGGGTGAGTTAATTGTCATTAAAAATATTCAGAAATTTTAAAAACTACGATGCGCAAAATATGCAAACTAAATCGATTTTAAAAAAGGACTGATTCTTGGCGAAAAGGGAGTGACCTTGTTTTTTTCTTGTACACAATATCTCAAAAACAATCTCACAAGCTTCTGATATGATCAATGTTTTTCCCTTTTCCTCATCGAAATTTCTTAATGTGACGAAAATGTCCAATGTGATTACGGCATATTCTTTTTTGTTGGATATTTGTATTCCTTGGACAAATGGATGTAATTTGAGAAACATAACCAGAGGTTTTTATTTTCCTATGGATTTTTATATAGAAATCTTTCAGTACAAGGAAGAAGAAGGTCATTGAGTCCGTTGACATTGTCCATCGTCGCGAATTATGTGAACTATGAGCCGACAACCTTGGCGAACACCGCTGCGATCGGAGCTCAATCCAGGTTGATCGCTAATAGTGAGAATTTCATCCGAAGAAGAAGCTGCACTCCAACAAGAAGGAGAATCCACAGCATTCCTGGAAAATCGAATGGAATAAAGAATTCGGAAGAAGGAAAAGTCGAGGAAAAACCACCTCAAAAACCTCCAACGGTTAGTATTGATATTTTTATCTTTCTTAAAGTGTTGTTGATATATGGGTTTTTCAGATCCTAGTCTATACAGCGAACGACAATCATCTTTTCAAAAGAATTTTTGATTCTCTAGTTAAAATTCTGCCAGAAGATGTCTATACAGTCTTCCACCTTTCGACAAAGGCGTTGATGAACGAACCCTGGATGGACGAGAACGCCGTCTGTGTTCTCCTGGCCGACACAAAGACTCTCGGGGATTTGGCTTGGACGAGATTACAGAATTATTTCATCCATGTGAGTTCATTTACATATAAAATAATTTTTAAAAGTTTTATATAAAAATAGTTCCATATTTTCAGTCAGGAAAGATCTTATTTCTTTGCCAGAATAGCTTACTCGCGAATTTGACGAGTTGTGAATCTCCGAAAAAACAAGCAAATTTGTTGAAGAATGCTTTCGGAAACAAGAACGCCTCGATGTCTCTAGGAAAAGATTTCGAAGTTTTCCTGAAAAAATCACTTAACGCCTTGGCGAAGAACAAGCAAGTGAACGAAACATTCCATGCCAAGGATCTCGTCGGAGGATATAAATATTCCGTCGTTTTCCACAAGAAGCCAAGTGAGTTTCTTTTGATTATCCAGACAGATCTCTTTTTAGCGAAATACGGATGAATGCCAACTTTGTTCTTTCATCAAAGATGGGTTCTGGCAAGAAATAAGAGTTGGCATTTATTCTTATTTCGTCAAAAAAGAAAAAAGGATCTTACCACGAAAGTATTGTTTAGTTTAGTGGTTTTAAATTATTTTCAAAGAAATATAAATTAAAGCAAACCTTCATTTTCAAAAATTAATTTTATTCTTTAAATTCTGAATTTCTAGATAGTCCTTTATTACTCTACATGGAGAATTCCCAAAACAATGCCTCCGCTTTGTTTTCTGATGCTACCGCAGACGAACTTCTCGTTGACGGCGGGGCTTCGTTGATCGCAGATGCCATGAAGAGACTTGGAATCCAACTTGTGGAGAAAAAAGAGATCCTTAACCCGACCCAGGGATACTTTGTTTGTGATCCGGACAGATTAACTTGGAACATGGAGGGGTTGAGGTACGACGAGGAAATCGGTCTCAATCCGAAGCTTTTTTTCCAAATCTCGGACAATATTGCGAAAAATCCAGATGGCTTTCCAAACGTCTCGAATTCGATTTTACCAATAGAAATCAGAAAAAGAAAAATCGGATTTCCTTCGAATGTCAAATTTGATACGGAAAAATACTATGAGAATTTGAGAACTAAATCTCTAGGAAAAAGTCTTCTTTATGTTCCTGTTTGTGAAACTACAATGTCGATTTCGAAATCGCTTTCAACGGCAATCCCGAGTTTTGATGGAATATTGGTAGTTGCTGGAATCCAAACAAAAGGAAGCGGAAGAAGTGGGAATCAATGGTTGTCTCCGGAAGGATGTGCAATGTTCACATTTAATTTTAACATTCCACTTAACTCCTGTCTAGGACAGTCAGCATCGTTTATCCAGCATATTTTGGCAGTTTCTATGGCTGATGCTGTTGTTTCTATTTTAAAAATTGATGATTTTCCACTTAAAATTAAATGGCCAAATGATTTGTACTTTAATAGACTTTTTAAAATGGGCGGAATTTTGGTGACGTCATCGATATCCGAAGAACTACTCCATTGTGTCATCGGAGCCGGACTAAACGTGGCTAACAGTAAGCCTACAGTATGCTTGAATGACATGTTGCCTGAGGATTCGGACAAGATCCTTACTGTAGAGGAAGTCATTGCTGAAACTATGAACAAATTCGAATGTGAGTTCGGCTTTTTGGAAATAAAAAATCAGTTTTTTTTTCAGATTATGTTCATCTTTTTGAAAACAGCGGAAAAGAAGCGTTTTTGAGGAAATACTACGACTTCTGGCTTCATACGTATGTATTTTTACTTAAATAATTTTTTAAATTATCTTTTTCAGGAGAGAAGAAGTGACGATTCAGAATGGAGATACGGGAACGAAGGAAAGAGTGATCATCAGAGGACTGGACACCTTCGGGTATCTCGAGGTCAGAAGCAAGCAAACTGGAAAGGTCTTCAGTGTTCATGACAACGGAAATACCTTCGATATGATGAAAGGACTCATTAGACCCAAAAGTAGAGTTTAGCAATAATGTTATACAGTGTATAATAAAGTATAATAAATTAATTATCGAAGTTGGGAATTATTTTGAAATTTGGAATTATTTAAAAAGTAGAAGTCGCTTCGAAAGTTGGAAATAGGCAATTCTGGTCTCGACACGAAAAACAGGCCGGAGCCAGAGTTTCCCCTTTTCGACTCGCGCTGGCCCGCTCGATCCTGTTCGTCAACGGAAAAACCTTCTAAACTTTATTTTTTATTTCCTTATTTATTTTTATCTTTGCTTTTTTTACCAAAATAAGCTGGAATTAATTAAATCTTCATGAGCGAAACTCGAATGATGGGATTAGATGTGGATATGAGAGTAGATCCGAAAAATCACAGATTTCCTTTCTGCATCGTCTGGACTCCGCTTCCTTTGATTTCGTAAATTTTTATTATTTAAAGTAGATTTGTAATTGTAATTTTCAGATGGATATTCCCCTTCATCGGACATATGGGAATAGCGACGAGTTCCGGGGTTATCCGTGATTTTGCCGGGAGTTATTTCGTCAGTGTAAGTTCTTTATTTTCCGAGGTTTTGTGTATTAGATTTTCTGAATCCTTCATTCAGGAAGACCACATGGGCTTCGGATGGCCGACGTTATATTGGCAACTGTCACCGAAAGATGTAGCCGGAGGAGTGAACGCTTTCGACAAGGCAATCTCCGAGGCTTCTTTGGAGTACGAGGGACATTCGGTGAGTTCATACCAATTACTATACAAATCAAATATGCACAGACTTAATACAAGTTGATTATTTCACGGGTTTTTTATATATCAATTCTTACATAAAATTGTCATCTAGTTGTAGAAACCCAGTACCGACAGATCGTTATATAAGTTTAGTGCATGATATTTAATACAAAAATTTATCGTCTGCCAATTATTATACATTACATGGTTTCAATATTATCCAACTTTCAGCACAATATTTTTTGCGACAACTGTCATTCCCATGTTGCATTGGCGTTGAACTTGATGAAATACGAAGAAAAAACGAACTGGAACATGGTTATCCTCGCTTTCAAGATTTTGATACACGGGAAATTCGTCGGGTTTGTCCTTTTTAAAGGAATTTTCGATAATCTTAGTCTTTTTCAGAGTGTCTGGATTTCTGAAGCAATATCTACCTTCAATCATACTACTCACGATCGTCGCGTTAATAGTTGTTCTTCCTTCAGTTTTCTCGAGGTCATAGTACCCATGATCATCACCAATTATTGTTCTTCATTTTTCTCCAAGCCATGAACTCACTAATCAAGTCCAATGATTTCGCAATATTGTACATTTTGTATATTTAATGATATTTTAAGAAAACTTACTCGAGTTCCTCGAAGATCCATTTTTCTTTGGCTCCTTTGGAGTATATTTTTTTACTTTAAATTCTTAATTTTATTTCTTATCTTAGGTATTTCAAAATGGTCAGATTGACGGCTGAAACGATCGAAAATGCTTATGATTTCCTGAATACTTGCAAGCAGAGGGAGCTTTCTCTTCGAGGCATGCAGATCCCGGCGATCGAGAATCTCGGTGTGACGAGAGTGAGTTTTTCGAAATTATTGTAGAATTTAACTGAAATTGTTATACGAAAATTACGAATAACGATTTTTCTAATTTTGATGTGAAGTTCAAAAATGGACGATATTTTATTAAATGCAATCTTCAGGACCGACATGACCTGATTGACTTTACGGAGAATAACATTCGTCGACTAGAGAACTTTCCAAAGTTGAATAGACTTGAGGGTTTATTTTTGCACAACAATCGGGTTCAACAAATTCAGAAAAATATCGGTGAACAGCTGCCAAATTTGAAGACACTGATTCTGACAAACAACAACCTCCAAGAACTCGGTGATATCGATTCTTTGTCTTCTTGCGAGAGATTAGAATACCTCAGTCTTCAAGGAAATCCTCTGTCTCATAAGCAGCATTACAGGCCTTATGTTATTTACAAGTTGAAGTCCGTCAGAGTTCTCGATTACAAGAGAGTGAAACTCGCCGTAAGTATTTTTAATTTGAGAGGTTTTTCTCCTAAAGGAAATTTCCCGAGAAGCGTTTTTTGTGAAACAAGCTAGAATGGATATTACACTTTTAGGAACGACAAGCTGCTGACAAATTATTTAAAGGCAAAAAAGGTGCTGCTCTTCGTGAGAAGGTTGGAAAGAGATCAGATCGACTTCCGGAAGAAGATGAGGCTGAAAAAGCTGCAGCGGTGAAACAACTTCCGACAGAAGAACAGGAAAGAATCAAGGAAGCCATTAAGAACGCGAAATCTTTACAAGAAGTAGAGGTTTTGCAACAGATGTTATCCTCTGGAAAGATTCCTGATAAGAATTGGAACGGGGGAGTAAATGGGCAGTCTGAAAAACAGGGAGATGTAGAAATGGAAGAGAATAATGAGTGATTTTGGTTATTTGGAATTAAAATTGTGGAATTATGGATCTCGAGTTGTTTAAATTTACTCATTGCTATGTTTGGTTGGTTTTTATGAAAAATCTTTGAATTTTGTCACTGGATTTATGAAAGGTTACATCCTTTTTTATTGTGGTAATAGTTGTTCTTATTATCGTTGATTGTTATATTCTAGATGTCTCTAGACGGGTTATCGACGATAATACAGGTATATATAATTGGAATTGTTTCCACTATTGTTCAAGTTTGGAGAGATTTTCGACAACGACAACTAGGAGAGCTGGATAAGGAGTATATCTTGAGAAATGTTGGAAAAAGAAGTTTTTTGAGAGGGAATAAATCAAAAACAGCTATAATAACAGGAGGAGATGGTCATATTGCTAAGGAATTGATTGGGATCTTATTGAACATGAATTTCAAAGTTTGTTCTATCGGTCTCCATAATTCCATAAAATCAGACAATGTTGTTTTTTTCAAGACGGATTTAGCAGATCAAGAACAAGTAGAAGAAACAACGGAGAAAATCAAAAAAGAATTTCCAGAAGGAATTGATCTAATTTTCTGTAATGCCGCTGTCATGTTTTCTCCAAAAAAAGTTTTGAAAAATCGTGAAGTCCATTTTGGAGTAAATATACTTTCCCACATTATTATGATTAATAATCTAAAAGAGATAATTAGAAAGAAGAAGAATAGAATAATATTTATTTCGTCGTCAACATCAAGAGCAGGTTGTTTTCTCGAAGATGACATCGATAGAGAAAATTATTGGGGAAACTATTTAAATGGATATAAGTCGTATGCAGATTCGAAAATGTTGATGAATGTCTTCGTTGATCAAGTAGAAAAAAGTGAATTCCCGTCAACGACATTTATTTCTAACCATCCAGGAGTCATTCCAGGACCACTTTACAGACATACGAATTTCTTGTTCAAATTCGTTATTAATGGGATTTTAAAGTTCTTTGTCAGGTTAGATTTTGAAATTCTGTAAAACTTTAGTCCTCGGTCTTGATTGGAATACTGGAAATTTAATTTTTAGAGTCACACTGCAGCATTAAAGTTGTTGGAGTTGGCGTCGAGAGAGGACTTGGTTTCGGGAGCCTACTATGAGGACGGAATCGACGCTTCTCACGTCACAGAGGCCTTGCCGATGAAGTTGAGGAAGAAACTCTATAAAAAGATGATGGACGAAGTAGAAGTTCATCGAAAGGATATTGATTAGGATGTGATTTTATTTAGAGTAATTATATTCGAGTATTAAGAATTCCAAAGATTATTTAAATAAATTTGATAATTTTTGTAAGAATGACAGAAGATAAGGAGAAACCTGATTCTGGGAGATCACAATGATTGAGAAAAGGATAAAATTCATCTTAGGGAAGTATCAAAAGTACAATTTTGACTTATCAACAACTTTAACATTTTATTTTAAACAATTAACAACAACAAAGAATGAGATTCACATGGATTGACTAGGAGAGTAATGTCTCTCTTTACAAGAACAACAAAGAACAGCGAGGAATCTGTTTCTGAGAGATTTGGAAACAATGATGAGAAGGATAGGATTGATTCCGGAGAAGATATCGCTTGCGGCCATCCAGATATTTCTGTGATCTTGTTGTTTACCGGGAGACTCGCTGACACCCATATTCGCAACTCCGATGGTGTAGACGAACATAGAGAAGAAAATGATGAAACCACAAGTAGCTAATCTTAGCTCTCTTTTCTGCATTAAACTAACGATGCTTCTATTCTGGCTTTTGATTGATATCCTTGTTAGAGAAAAAGCAAATAAATCTGAATGCCCGTTTTTCACAGTATGACACGGAACACCTGTTACAGTAGAACATCCACTTTTTCGTCTGGGGAAATTATCCGGTACTGCATGCAGCCCGGGTACTCCAGAGTTTCTAGGAACCCCAGATATTCCAGGTACTCTAGATAATCCAGGGGTACTCGACCGACGTCTGGAAGAAGTCGCTGTTTTTCTTCTTGTAGAAATCATATGACGCCTAAGTGTGACGTAAATAATAGAACAATAACAAAGAAAACAAATACTACTTGCAATGATGAGAGTACAAAAACCAACATTCTTGTATTTTTGAAGTAAATCTTGATCGTCCCATACGATTGTTGCTGTTCTTCTTTTAGAACTTATGATAGTATATTGTTCATTTGAAAGAAACACTTTTGGTGCAACGTAAACTGGTCCAGAAAGTGCTATCATTATAGTAATCACTCTAGTCCTTGAACGACGCCAAAACTAAAAAACATTTTTTAAATCGAAAATAAATCTTAAATCATAGAGAGGAAGATTACGAGAAGATAGGGAATAAGGAAAGTAGAAGAAAGTATTCTGTAAAATAAATACAAGTACTTACTCTTTTGTGTCCATAAGGAAAAACAACAGCAGAAAATCTGTTCAGAGCAATAAACAATACAGTGACATGCTGATTGAATGCTAAAGCCCACATGGTACAGCTGGCATAATGGGCAACTCCAGGAGGAAGTTTCAGGTAAAAATCATCCGTCATCCATCCGAAGGAAGGGAACCGGAGGAAGATGTACATGTGAGTCATCTGGAATTTGTTTAAAACTTAAATATATTTATATTTAAGGATGTTTATCAATTTTGTTAATAACCACAACTTTAATTTTTTAAATTAAAATTGCCGTAATCTTGCCTGGAGGACGTCGAAGAGTCCCAACATGAAGGTTAATTTGAAGAACCCTGATCTCAAGGGAGCATTGGAGTGGTAGGCGATCAAAGAGATCAGAAAAACCACGTACATGACGAACAAGATGGAGGAAATCGCCAGAAAAAAGACATCCAGAGGACTCGGCATTTTTCTGAAGTTATTAAATTTAAAGAGTA
>VOSG01000284.1:32345-46656 GCA_009761265.1 Halicephalobus sp. NKZ332
AATGAACTTAAAGGCCAACTGAGGTTCAAAGGGAATATTTGACTTTTGGGAATGAAATATGAGAGCAATTCCGAAGACAAATTGAGGTGGAGATTATTCTCAATAGAATCAGCTGGGATTAGTTTTCCGGAAGCCCCAAATTGCGTTCGTTGTTAAGTAAACCAAGGAAAAATTTTGGTTTTCGAGTAATATCACATTATCATGCTATTATAAAAACCGGAAATATTTTTTTCGAAACTCCGAAGAAATCTGAAGAAATGTCTCGAAATGAAAATCAGATCCGAAAGTACACCTTCTTAAATTGATAGTTCTTATTTTCAACATGTTTGTATTATTTAAAAATTAAAGATTAAGCAATCCAGAAAATTCCAAACAGGATTAATGCGGAAATAAATTACTCAATCCAATGTCATCTATTTATTCAAAAAGAGGTCACATTAATATGAAAACGGAAGCTTTCCAGAAAGGTTCTGACTCAGCTTTAGGGTTTTTCGTTTCAAACACTTATTCCAAAATTATATAAATATGAAAAGATAATTTTTCTCGAAATGATCTCGCCACGAATTTTTGACTTAAAAATTTGTTCAAAAATATATAGAAAATAAAAATGTTTACAAATTTTTTCAATGTTTCTCGGATTTTTTTCCTATATTGTTGTGGAAAATAAATTAGCTTTATTACAGAAGCCATCCCAATACGAATGCTCATGGCTCTGGAACTTATACAATCATTCATTTCACTTTCTTTTCGTAAACAGTGTTAGAGGAATCAGAAATTAGCGTTATTACGAACTACCTAAATTCCAGTCTTCGAATTTCTAGAATTTTTAAAAAATCAACTTTTAGATTTTCGCTTCGAGATTTTCCACTGAATTCTGGAGAAATCCAAGTGAGACCGACGAACAATTCGAAATTAATTTTGGCGAAATCCTTAAATACTCGTAATATTTACATGGGGTCCAAAATAACCATCATTTGTGTAGGCTAAAAGTGTCCAAAATAGGTATTTTGGAAAGTACTTAAATTCAACGAAAATATTTGAACAAACTTGAACTGTTCAAAGAAGTCACATCACAAAAATTTGAATTAATTCCTCAAGAAAATTATCTCGAGATTTTGCAAAGTTCAAAAATTGAGTTTTTAGATATTTATTTAAAAAGTAAATCAAAGGAATTAAAATTAATTACTTCTTACATAATTGTTTTGAGACGAATTTCTAATAAACTTTTGGCGCGAGACTTCAGACGTTTGCTACAAACAAGTTTACTACAAAAATAAAGAATTACTTTTTCATGAAAATTCTATGACGAATTTTTGAAAAACCGTAATAATCTAACTTTAAAAAAATAGAATTTCGACTCCACTTTAAAAGGATTGAAAATATAAAAACAAACAAAAAACAAAATCTGAACTCAGTTGGGGATTCTTCTGAACGTTCTTTACTCCACGTCCAGACCATGCTACTTTCGTTGATTTAATGAAAAAACCTCTAAATAAATAATTAAACGACATTCATTCTCCGCAATAAATGCCAAAAACCACGTGATATCCCGACATTTAATTACTTTTAATGGTGCCAATTTATTAACTACGTCCTTGATACCACAGAAGGGTAGCCATTTGAATGTACTCTGGTTTTTATTGAGATCCTATCCAAACAAGATCCGAAGTTTATTTTTCAAAACACCAATTTCCTTAAAAATATTTTCCCACATCAAAATTTCAAATCGAAAACCCCGAAGATTAACTCTTTTTAAATCAAACCCCTAAAATCACCCTTCTCAGAGTATGTCTCTATCCATCATCAAAAACTGTGGCATTTTATAAACCCGGTTCAAACAATTAAAAAATCTCAAAAACAACAGAATAAAACAGTTTAACTTTCCCTAGGTGTACTCGATGTCAGGTCAACTTCCGAAGCATGTCTCACAATCCCTAATCGAGCTACAGGATCCGAACTTTGAGGAGTCGATTGCAAAAACTCTTCTTTTGTAATTTCCATAACGCCATCGCGAAGAATAGGAACAAAAAACGGTTCCCCTTCTGGATTATTTTTCGGAAACATCCTCACCTAAAATTTCTATTCAATCGTAATTTAAACTTGAAAACAAACCAAATAAATATATCCTGCATGAGACCTAAAAATTATGTTCGCATGGAACGGTTTCCAAATATGAGCAACTGTTCCTCTCATTCCATTTTCTACATTATTCGGCCATAATGACTTTCCACCTCTTTTCCTCCATTCTTCTGATGGCCACACAACTACAGTATTACTCGTGGCTTTCAATGGTTCGTTCAATTTCGACAAAACCTGAAATAATCCAAAATTACAATCGCTTCAAAAAACTAAATTAGTTTACTCAAAAATTACTTGATTTAGATTTGGCATTTCCAAAACCAAACTCATTAAAATTATCCTTTTAAAAATAATCAAAGCAAACAAAAAACTTACTTTGCTATCATCAGCAATTTGTACAAAAATTTCCTCTCCCGTAGTAGTCGTTTCTGGTGCCGTTTGTCCCAATACCAATACACTCGTTTCCTTCTTCTTTTCTTCCAATCCATCATCTATTTCCTTCGTCGGATTCTCCATTTCTTCCTCCATTTGTTCAAATTTCTTTTTACTCTTCTGACTCTTAGTTTCAATACCTGGAGGCGCAATAGATGAAGCCGCTGTCTTAATACTAATAGCATCATCCAACTTCTCTCCTCCGATAGATCCCGCCAATCCCACTCCTGAACTAGCTCCTGCCGATCCCGTCGTCCCTCTTTTCCTATATGGGGCTGGTGTATTACCCGCTTGAGCAACGGCTGGTCCAACAATCAACGGTCCAGTACCTTGAGAGATAACAGGAAGATTCGACGACCCAGAAGGGCCAAAATGTTGTCTTAACCTTCTGAATGCTTTACATATAGAATCGCCGATCTTGCAAAACGTTATTGATGAACCCAACACTTTCTTAATTTGGTCATGACTTTCTATAAACGATGTTGTCAACGGCGAAACATATATCGGATATCCTATGGGCTGATCTGCTGAACTATTTATCATATTCCTCAGCACCTGTCTAGCATTCTGAATCGATCCTCTTTCCGGATTTCTATTCCTCAAGAAAATAAGTTCTTGTTGTTGTCCTGCCCAAAACGCTCTCACACATTCTCTATTCAGTTTAATAACTCTCATATTCAAGTGCATTTTGTTCAGCATAATAATCTTGTAATCATCTTGTCCATCATCATACATATGTCTCAATGCTAGCAAAGACGGCGTGTTACTTATGATCGCCTGTCTCCATGCTGGATCATGTTCATGGCTAATAAACAACATCGTCTGATAGTGCTCTATTTTCTCGTACAGCTGTGATATCTGTTCGAAGTCATCTGCTGCAGCAAAATGATCTTGATGGAGTTTCAGTGCCATTCTCACAGCTGGCGACACAACATTACTCAAAATATCCGGATCACAAAATACCCATTCATCCAAACTCGATGTTATCCTCAAATCACCTTTAAATAGTGCATGCAATCCAAACAGAAAACTTTCTGCAGCATTTGCATGTCTATTGTATGCAGCAGCTCCAAGTGTCCTTCTTCCCAAGATACTTAATGCAAAGCAGAAGCAATTCACAACTTCCATATCATGTGGCTCATTTACAAACATTTCTCCATTACTTTTCGCTATTTTTCTTTCATAGCAATGTTGTATCCATGTACCATACAATTCTTCGAAATTATTTCTACTTATTCCCATAACATTTAAGTCGTAGTCCTCATCATTTGCCGCACAGAACATCTGGTCATTGTCCACATAACGATGGTTAGAAATAATCGGTTCCAATGCTTTCAAAATCGTCTCATTACCCAACCATTTGTCGAAGTTCCGACTTGCCAATGCATAATAGACAATACATTTAATGTACAATGATACCAATAACCTCCTCAACTCATGGACTTGCAGCAAATTAACTGCCGAATTATCCGTTATCGAATATCCATCAATGATGTACTTACTTGCCGTAACTTCCCAAGCTAACCACCTCAATGCAAACATGTTATTTATCGATAACATTCCCGGTGGACTTGCAAGGGTGCAGCAACAAAACCCATTACTGTCATTCATATCCTCACTTATAGCTTCCACTTCTCTTTGATGGCAATACGTTCCTCGAAATTCCAATCCTCTCACTTGAAAAGTCACAAATCCATTCCCGACCTCAACAATGTGGACGAGACAATTCAGATAATTCGACGCCAGTATAAAGCAATCACCTTGGTGTACACTTGTTGCCCATCTTCCAAGACACAAATCACCAGCGAGAGATTGTTGAAGTGACCTCGTCAAATGCTCATAGAAAATAGCATTCAAGTTGCTATCATCCATCATCGGTCCTCTATCAATTTGCGAAATAAGACGCAGGTTAGAGTGATCTACTCTCTTGGTATTGTAGTCCTTTTCCCAAAACTTTACTGGTCGAACATAAGACATCAGAAAGAACGACGATCCTGAAACAATGTCATTATGGAAATCAAAATCCATATCCTTATAAAAAACCTCTAGATATGAACTACCTAATTCAAAAGATAAACTTCAATAAACCAACCTAGAAAAGGATTCAATGGAGCCGAAATCAAACTGCTAAAAATCGCTTGAAGAAGTATCATTCCACTATGTGGCAAACTGAATGGTTGAGCAAAAGCGTGAAAAGCTGATCCCCACGATATTTGCCATGGAGCAATATACGCCAGTACGAAATTCAGTTTAAGTGTCAATTCTTGTACCTTCGGATAAATCATAATAAACAAATATAATACCACCAACGGCGTAATATATATCTTCGGTGAAGTCCAAAAGCCCGGTTCAACCCCATCCGGTAGTGGAGGTCGAAGATCTGGTTTTTGGAAAATCCCTATTCCGAATGAACAAAGCACAAACACCCCCGTCAAAGGAATGTACACCATTTGAGGCTGCGAATATGCCGTTCTTATGATTCTAAATCCACATAACGCCGAAATCGGTACCACGATCCACGAATAAGCCGGATCACTCAACGAAGTAACCGGGACCGGAAGCTCCCAAGAATAAGAAGTCATATAGCTAATCATCAATAACGGATAAAGCTAAAAATCATTTTTTTCAAAACAAAGACCCAGAAAAACTCACAATATTTTTTTCAATTGTCCTCATCCATATGTGAATTCTCTCGAAAAACATCAATTTCGCTTCCACCGTAGACTCAAAAAGAAAAAATTCATGAGCCTTCAAAATCGGTCTAGAAAAGATCTTCCATGGTGTATGCATCCTCAATTTTCTGTACAGATAGTGGTTCACAAATCCGAAGAATATACATAACATAGAAATAGAAATTTCACAATATGGCTGTGCTGCTGTGAATAACGAAGTTGAGTGAAGCCCAAAAATCACAATACTATTGATAGTAAAGTAGAACAAATCCGAATTGACACGTTGTCCCAAGGTATTTTTCAAAATTTCCGGTAATGGATCCGTCGTTTTAAAGCCACCCATAATAGAAATATTAGTTTGATTCGTATTTTGCGTCGTTGGTGCTTCTATTTCTATCTCATTTTGTCCAGCTATCGTCGTCGTCTCTTGTTTACTTCCACCTACTCCTTGGTTTTTATTTTCAATTTTTTTATCTTCCTCTTCTTGATCTCTTCCCATCGAGATGCATCCTCTATTCCATGGCATCAAATTGTTGAATAAAATACTCACAAACAACGGATTCGACGACCATCTACTCATGACATATCCGATCGAAATCGTCAATGCCACAAAGCCCGAGAATACTGTATTCTGCGTAGAATGAGCATCAAAATAATACGCAAAGTGTCCGATCAACGTCAATAACCCTACAGCGAACATACTTCTCAAAATTCCTATAAACGAAGAAAATAATGAAAAGCTCGCTGTAGAGCCGAAAAAATGCATATCAATTTGTTCGAAAATATGCATTGCTAACGTCGAAATCTGCGGTAACAAACCAATCGTAAATCCAATAGGCAAGAGTAATAACATAATAGATATTACATCCCTCAACCCTATTATTATTTCGATCGACGTTGATTTTTCTTCAGTAAAGGGATTCAAGTTCCATGCACCCAGAAATTTCGATGATTCATAAATATTCCAATTTGTTGACCATAAATCTAATATCAGTATAATCGTTGCCAACAAGATAAAATAAACAGGCCTCGAATACGCAACAAGCCAATTAAATCCATGAACAGGACTCGCAGCATCTGGTTGAACACTTTTCAGAAGCGAGAACTGAGATCCGGCAACAACGAATGCGAAAAATAACAACGAAATTTCCTCATAAATCCCCCTTCCAATCAATGCTGCAGCCAAAGTTGTAACCAAAGCAGCTAAGATAATATCCACGAAATACGAAACAATAGAGTTATTTCTATCAAATAATGCTGCAACACTCAAACGATCAAGTTTAACTTGCAATCCTTGTCCAATAGTGAATGGTTTCAGTCTATAATAATAGTTGGCTTTGACTCTTGACTGCCTCGGAGTAAATCTTAATCCAGTAGCTCCCAATGGTGCAAGTTCATTTATGACCCTCATAGATGCCACTGAAAAGCAAAATAAACAATATAATCAAAACCGAAAAGTCCACTTACAAGAACTAGCTTGAGCAGAAGGTTCTGCCCCATTGTCAGAATCCATTTGAAGTCGAATATACTCCCTTCTCTCTCCGGGCGATTCCCCTACATTGAGGACTCTTCTCCTCCTCTCATCCGCAAAGACTTCCAAAGCAGTTCTTGCTCTAGACGACGACAATCCCGATCCATGAGTTCCAGCTGGTGTTGCTGTAGCCGAATGTCTACTTATACTAGCTCCAGTCGTTTGTTGCAAAATCGGAAATTGGTTACCACCAGTAAATCTCGATGCAAGTTGGGCAAGCGAAATGAATTGTCTACTGAATGGAATCCCCTCATTTGAATGGCTTCCAGCAGTATGTCCAGGAGCATGGAAGATTGATGATGGTATATTAGAAATATATTCATTGTTTCCCCCCTCTTCTGACGATGAGCTGTGAACCCTTTGTCTCCTTCTTCTCCTCCTTTTCGGTCTTTTTTCTTCATCCTCATTAATAGAATTAAATCCTTGAGCATTTCCCGAAGTTGTCGAATCGTGCTGATCACTTATTTTCCCAATTTCATCATCTGGTTTTAAATCATAAGTTCCGCTAGACAATTCTGGGATCTTATCCGTCGTCAAACTTCCACTCCTTCTACTGCTTGGTCCAGCGGATCTTGCTAATCTGGAAGGTCCGGATTGGCTCGAATCTATGGAACAAGTTTCAACCGGCATAACGGCACCTGCAGCCGATGCATGTCTTCTGTGCTTACTCGATTTAACTTTTCTTCCTGTTCCCGGAGATTCCGATTTCCTTTGATTGAACATCTCATTTATCGCTCTTGTTGATCCCAAAGGATGAGCAACCCCTGTTCCTTGATCGCTAAAAGTATACGTCCACCAAGTTCCATTTTCGTCTTGAAAGGAATGTACTGCTCCTTCTGAAGTATCCTCATGATCATATGCCACATGAGTCCCTTCCCTTAAATTAGCTACAGCAAATCCCGATGAAGCAACAGCTCTATGTCTTGATCTTCTTCTCACATTCAGGGGTGGTCGATCTCTATCTCTTTCAACATCAAAACTGAAAGTAGCTCTGTTCCCCAATCTATTTTGTCTCACACTTTCGATAACATCAAGAGTCTCAGGATGCTTATCTATCAATTCTTCCAGAAATTTTGTTATTTTTCCTTTCAAGTCTTCCGGTTGTCCCCCAGGAATTTCCTCAGCAGGGAAATCTTTATGACCCAATCGTCTCAACATTCCAGAAGACGGTAATTTCGTTTCATACAATTTCGCAAGGGACTTCACCGACGACTTTTCTTCTTTCTCAGGATCAGGAATCTCCTTCGAAGGTCCTGGTTCCACAGACGGGGCAGGCTTGATTGATTTCGAACAGCAAGGTTCCTGTCCATCATCAACGATCTTATCGCTCTTCCCAGTTTCTTCAAACTTTGATTTCTCAAGGAATATTTCAGGTCTACTTTGAGAGTTCATTGGTGGAGAAGATCGTCTTCCTCTCCTTGAATCTCTCGTGTAGAAAGCCGAATATCTTCTTTGAAAATGATGGGCAGCGTCTGAACTTGAGTGAACCCTCCTCATCGTGGTAGAACTGGTGCTGCCTTTCCGTCTTGGAGTTCTCGAACTCGTTGCCAATGCTTCAAAAGAAGGTTCCGATAATTTCCTTGTGAAAGTCTGCTTTGAATATCCTTCGGAAGGTCGTCTGAAAAAAATTTTACACAAAAAACTCGAAAAAACAAGTTACCGATTATTCGCAATTGGGAGCAGTTCGAAACTATCGGTGGGGAGAATGAAAGCTTCAACGATTTTCGGTCTTTCTTCCTTGTCCTCCAGCAATCCGTTGTGAGATTTCTTGCTGGATCCAGAACTACTGGAGTCATCCTCCCGGATGCTCTTCATGTTATTGAACAAAACATTCGCGAATTCTGGCTCGTCTTCTTCAAATCTCATCGAATGTCGCTGGATCACGTCATCACCTTCTGCTTCGCTTCTTCTCCTTCTCCGACTTTCGGCCATGTCCACCATCTCGATATCATTCATCGACATGGCCCTTCCAGAAAAACTGGATCTAGGACTCCTGCAGACATCGGCTTGAGTACTTTTCTTATTCGCGGTGTATTTGATGATGGGGTCGGTTGTATCAAAGACATTGTGGAGGTAGGTAATGGCCAACTTCAGCAGGGCAAAAAAGAGGACTATGAAGATGACATAGCCAATAAACACTTGGACTGAGACGGCTCCAGAAGCAAATATTCCGATTAAAAGGGGAGTTATGAGCAATATCGACCACGTGTAAAGATGAACCGTGTTGCAGAAGATGGAGTTCGCCGGCTCGTAACACCAGCCACCCGTCAGCGAAGCCCAGATCCCTTGACGGGCGATCTCAGCGACGTGGCTTCCGATCGTCATCTGAATCCGTCAGTTACACGTATTGGGACCTTTAAAAATATATCAGCATGATTCAGAGCTTCGTCCTGAAAAAGTCGATATATGAAATTTCGTTTACAAAACCGAACACGAGAAAAAATATAAAGTATCGATTGGTGTTCTCGTGGGCAGATTATCAAGATAAACAAAAGGAAATGAGGTGATTTAAGGATGGGTTCAGGGAGATTTGGGGTCAACGAAGATATCGATTTTCAAAAAAAAAACTTGGCAACCGGCAGAAATCCATTGATTGCGCGGACTCCGGACAAACCCTCCGAAAAATAGTTACATTGTAACAATACAGATGAAATAAGGCAAAACAATAACCTGCTTTTTGTAATATTTGCAAAATAGGATAAATTTTATGGATTTAATATGGGATTTCTAATTTAGGAACAAATCTCCGCTCGCGCTCCCAGTCAACAGCTGACTCGTTCTGGCTTGGAGAGATTCTCGGCAAAGAGAGAACACCAAAAGGAAAGACTGGCATGTTCGTCGCTCAGAGTTCCTGTTTGAAAGAATTTTAAAAATCCGAGAGAATTCTAAAATTGGTTAAAGTTTATTGAGAATTCCAAATCGATATAAAATATAGTCAATTCCAAAGCTCAATAGATGAGCTGACTAAGGGTTGGGATAATGAAAGAAACGAATAGGAGTGATAAGATTAATACTGATATCTATAATGCCATCAATATTGATGTCGTTTTGATAATATTAATGTCGATAATAATAGCTGTCTTTTTCGAATTTGATGCAATAGCTAATTGTTTTGAAATTGATTCGAATTTCTTCCAAATTTGGTCTTGAACAATAATTTTTCAAATATTTTCTTATTGCTCCTGAGTTTATATTCTAAATATTGGTTTTTAAAAGAAAATAAATAATCACCGTATTTTTTAATATTCGCTTTAAAGTCTTTTTCTTTTGAAAAAAATTCAAAATTATTTTTGACAGGGAACTCAAGAATATTTAACATATTTTTATTTCGAGATTTAATTCTACAACAAAATAAATAAAAACAACCGCTTTCTCAAGAATTATTTTCCTAAAGTTTTTTTAGACTTTATATTTCAATTTAGCAGAAAGTTCTAAAAAATTAATTCGTTCTACAAAATAAATGAAAATAATTATCTTTCCTACAGTATTACCTAGACTAAATACACCTCAATTCAGATTTTCCGGACTTTGCATTTCAGTTCTACGGCGGGTTTCAGAAGAGTGGTGCTTGTGACAGGGACCGGTAGTCCGGGCATGCCATCGCTGGGGAGGAACTCGAAGTTCTTCACCAAATCCACCAAGGTGACTCTCATCTCGAACTCCGCGAACCTCATCCCCAAACACGTCCTGGGTCCCGCTCCAAAGGGAATGAAAGCCAGTGGATGTCTGGATTCTTTGTTTTCCGGAGTGAATCTTTCTGGATCAAATTCAAAGGGATCCGGATAGATTTCCGGATCATGATGGATGTTATAGATATCGAAACTAATAGCTGTTCCCTTCTCGATTTCTATGCTATTAACCGTAGTATCCCTGAGTTCGATGTTGTCCAATACAGTATCCTTCTGACATCTACGATTCATCCTGATGGCCGGAGGGTACATTCTCAAGGTTTCATGGATGACTTGGTTCATGTATTTCAATTTTGGCATGTCCTCGTACTCGATGTTTTCTCTTCCATCAAGGACCTCCAAAACCTCCTTTCTCAACTTTTCCTGGGTATCCTGTTTCTGAGAGAGGACGTAGCAGAGAAAGTGGAGAGTTGAGGCCGTTGTTTCGTATCCAGCCACGAGAAAGATGAACAATTGAGCGATGATCTCCATTTTCGAAAGCGTTTGTTTTCCTTTCACGTTGGATACTGTATCGGAGAAGATTTCCGAATCTTCTGGATTCACCTGAGGTTTCTCGTTTTCATCCAGAGAATTCAGGAGAAGTTGGAAAGCGTCGTTGTACTTCTGGGGAGCTTGGGGATCCTGAAGTCTCTTGTTCATGATTTCTGTCAAGGAGGTCTTGAAATATTCGAATACGTCTGCTTGGATGATCATCTTCCCAGTGAGGTTCGTGTAGAGTTTCACGAGATTTGGGAAAGTTACTAAAATCGGAAATCAATATGAATAAAATTAGTGATTGATATAGATTATGAGTGGATAAAGTAACATCAATTTATATTAATACAAGTCTTACTCATGAAGAAAATTGCTGGATCTGTCAACTTGATGGCGAACATTTTCTGGGCATAGTAGAGAAAAGGTGATTTTTCGTTTTCATCAAAACTATTCAAATCAGCTGCAAAAACAGTCCTTCCGATCACATTCATCGTCAACTTCGAAAGAGTACTGAAAGTTCATTATCATTCCAAAATTTTTTCAAAATTATTACTATAAATTAAAAAACTCACTCCTTCAAAGGGACATCACGTTCTTCTTTGGAAAACTTTTCGAGGTGCTTGACGAGTTCTTTCGAGCAGAAATCCATCGCTGGAAGAAGTCTCTTCATTTTTCCAGAAGTGAAAGCCGGAGTGATCTTGTGTCTGATCCTTCTCCAATCATCTCCTTGCTTAACTGTCAAGACAGAGGCCCTGAGGCTGTCCCTAGCCGTCATCCCGAGGTCATGTCGATCAGGAAAAGAGTCGAAATTTTTGATCAAAACTTCTTTCAAAACATCCAAATCCTGGATTAATAAATCCGGGACTCCACTAAAAACAGATCCGAAGATTTTTCCATATTTTTCTGTGTTTTTTTTGTCGAAATTGTGGACGGATTTGAAAAGATCAAAAAGATTTCCGTAAAGAAAGTTTCCTTTTGGACCCGGAATTCCTTTCTTTCGCCAGTACTCGTTGGATTTGCCCAGGTAACTGAAAATCGGATTTTAATTCAGATAAAAAGTCTATATTATTGCAAAAAATACAAATAAGTTTTTATAGGGTTTGGAAATTCTAGAAAATATGAAAATTAGAATTTCAGATTTCAAGTCTGAGAATTTCTACTAAATCCTGGAAATCTCACAAAATTCTCATTTTTGAAACCTAATCACTGCAAGAAATCCACTTATTTTTGACGTTCAATAGTTATTTCAGCAGTTTTATTAATTGCTATTTTATCAAGTAACTTACAAGTACAAAGTTCCCAAGAGACCGATAAGGATCCCAGAAGCGACAAAAAATGGAAGAAATTTGAAAAGCAAATATACAGTAGTCCCGAGAATTAGAAGAATTTCTCCAGGACCGAGTTTTTGGAAGATGTTTGATTCGGTCATTTTTTTGTAGAATATGTAGGAACCACTTCCCAGTTGTTTATATAAGATGCATGGGATCGATTAAGACACACTGAGGACACAGTGAGGACGTTTCCCATACTTTCCTCGCAGAAAAGGTGTGGCTTTTTTTAATCAGAGATCATAATAGAGTTGCTGAAAAGAATAAACAAACATTCCTCAAACAAGATTCAATTTAATAAATATTATTTCAACAACCTGTGCAGTAGTTTGTGGTGAGTAGAGAATACTGTAGAGAAGGGAAGATATTTACGGTTTTACTGTAAAGAAGTGAGAAATGAATTTTATCAATTACCTCACACGTGACCTAGGGACCGCCCCCCGATTGACGCTTCGAATTTCCTCATCAACAAAAGCAGGTCGAAGGTCCGAATTCCTCCCTCTTCTAATGACATCATGAGTTCACAGAAATCCCGTGTCCAACTGGTGCCTTGAGACAATTCACCAACGAGTTGGAATCAGAACTCAACTTTTTCCCTTTTTTATATTTCATGTAATTAATAATGTTGCAGAGAATTACGAAAATTCTTTATTGTACTTTCCGTAAGAATCAATAACTATTTATTTCAAAAATTAAATAATAATATGTACCACAGAATTCCTTGCGATCTGTGTTTTGCTTATCGAGTCCCTGTTTATAATCTTCACCGGGCGGATTCTCCCAGAAGTGAAGAATCTAACAACAGCTGCCCTATAAGGATGGATGACGATTATGGAAGACCAGATATCCAAGGTCGGATATAGTCCCAGCACACATTCACAAGCTAACAACAATATCTGAGGAACTTTCGGCACGAAAACAAGACAGAACACTAATATAGCCATAGGTATTACCGCAACAAAGGCGATGATGATGGCTTGGACGATAAGAGCCCTCAACATCATCATAAGTCCTCCCTGAGTCCTTTTGGAAAAATGATTATTTAACGTTTTCCCGAATTTGTAGCCATAGTGAAGCATGTAGAAACCTAGTCCTATTCTTATTCCCATATAGATACATCCAACAACCAATAGAGTCCAAATAAAGGAGCTAACATTCGGTAACATCAGGAGTGAATCTTGGATGTTCAATAAAATTTCTGAGTTTAAAACATGTTTTCTCAGGTTATCAGCTATCTCTTCTTCTGGAGGCAAGATCAAAATCCAAACAAATATAATGCCATGGATTAGGAGCAAGTTAGAAGAAATCACAATAATATAAATAATTTTCCTAAACTTCATCTGTTCCGGTGCTATAATATGAGCAATGATGAAATGCCGTTCCAAAAATATTAACAATAATGTGTCGAGAGTGTTCGTTATTCCGAATGCGGTAAAATAAAGGGCTACAAATGATTGCCAAGTATTCAAAGAACCTAGAATACCCAGAGTAAATATGATCCGAAACGGCATCAGGAGTGTGAATCTCAAACAAACAGCTCCAAGATCAGCTACCATCACGTTAATAGCGTAGAACAACATCAATTTCTTGAAATTCTTCATGGATTCAGGAGTATGGAAAAAGACGATGATCATGTAGGAAATCGAGGATATGATGTTAATGGTAGCTTCTACATTGAAAAACTTGCCAACGAAATATGCTTCTTCTAAGTTTATAATTTCAGAAACATTAACAGTATAGTCGTCTGGTAACAAGTCCGACATTTGGGAAAAAAGTTTTTAAGGCAAATGAGAAAACTTTCCACTCCATGGGAATTTATTTTGGAAATAACGTGGACTTGCAGATATATATGATTCCAATTTTAAGAAAATGAGTTATATTTCAAAGATACGATAGAAGAAACTTAATTGGGAGTAATGTAAGTACATTGTTTTTTAAAATAGTAACATTGATCTCTGGTCAAAAATAAGAAAACCATGGTGAATGAAAAACCCATTATATTATTATAAAAATAGGAATTCATTTTTTAATAAAATTGCTCCAACTTTTAAAGATTTCAAGAAACATCTAGAGTTCTTAATACAATCTTATACTGTCGTCAGAGAG
>VOSG01000285.1:0-32430 GCA_009761265.1 Halicephalobus sp. NKZ332
TACGAGAAATCACAGAAATTCACTTATTTTCTTCCTATGTATATTATTCTAGATTTTTTATTGGGTATTATTTTAGGAGTTATTTACAATAATCTTGGTATCACACCGTACTATACTTATGGATATTTGTTTTTCTTTACCCTGACAAATGTGGTCGTTGTCATAGTGCTTTCGAAAGTTAATATGAAGAAAAGAAACAAAACAAAAATCGGAATTGATCTAAGCCAAAAATACCAAATCACGGAGAATGTCAAAATTTTGAAACTCCTTCTTCCACACGTGATTCTGGATATTTTTTTCAGCTTATTGTCGATTATTGTAGCTTGTACCATAAGGATTACTGGATATCCTTACCCTTACCCAATCTACCATTCTGTAGGTTTTTAATTTAAAATTGATTATGAAAAAAAAATCTTTGGTGCTTTCTAATTGAAAATAAATAAAATCTATTTTTAATAAAAAATTAATTTTATCCTTTCAGCTCTACAATTTATTTATTATTTCATTTACAATTTACTGGACTAAACAAAATCTTTCGTTGAATTTCCAATGCTACACAAAATCAAAAAATTTCAAACTTGATTTGGAAGATGTAATTGTTATTCGGACAGCTCTGGGAGGTACTGTACAAGGATACCAGACGGTCGAACAACACTTCACTGCCCTCAAGGACTCTTGGAAATAATTCCTGCTTTAAGCTTAAAAAATATAAAAATAAAAATTACTATGAAATGGTCTTGACATGAAACTACTTCAATCTGAAACTGTTCTGACACAAAATTGTCCTAAAATGAATTTTTAGAATATCAGAAACTCCCAGATCCTTAAATCGGGAAAGAGATGAATTTCATGTTTTCATTGCAGGAAGTACTCATTTTTCATTTAGGATATTGTTTAGAATTTCGAATTAAATCTTGCAGATTTTCATGGTTAAAACTTGTGCCTATAAATTTCAAAAAAATTGAAACATTTTAAGGGTAAAACTATTTCTCACGATGTCATTATTTAAATTAGAAACTAATATTCCCAAACTACAAAATTCTAAAACAAAAATTTTACAATATCTTATTTTCTGCTATATTGGTACTTTCTCACTACACTGAATAAGGAATTGAAGTAAAACAGGAAGAGTAAAGAGTAACAAAGTGAGAGTGGGAAACTAGAGGGATCAATAATAAGAGGATACCTAAATTTGCCGAAATTCATCGATGAAGTTGACTTAAGTTGGTTCGAGGATTTTTGTAAATCTATAAATCTACTAGAAGGAAAAGAGATAAAAGATGAGATTGATGTGGACCAAAAACCACTCGATACTCCAAAACATCAACAATAAAATTTCATTACTTCTGTTTAACTCAATTGAAAAAATCTTTTTTTTCAGATGTCTGAATTCCAATTATTTTCTAAGTTAATATGACAAATTTTATTACCGTTCTATGTTATTTTTATCTATAAAATCAATAAGCTCTAATTCGAGAAAAATCAACAAATTCTAGGACCATCGCCGACACCCGTGATGATGACTTCGATTTTCTCGCATTGATCAGTATCCGGTTGATTGATGAACTTTTTCAGATTTTCATCGAAGGAAGACAAATTTGATTCTTGAGAAACAAAACGGAATTTAAAATTCTCCAATTCAATCAAATTTCGAACAAAAAATTCAGCATTTTTTCTTTGGATCAAAACAACTGGATTCGGACCGGCATCAAAAGTATAAGCAGCGACGACTTCTCCAAATTCCGCATTAATTTTGTGGACGAAATCCATAAACTCGAAAGACGCATTATTCAAGTACCAAAGTGGAGGGAAAGAATCTAGACAAACAGCATGCAAACTGTTGCTTTCCTTCATCGTGATCTCAGCAAAAATCCCAAAATTCCCTGAAGCAATCGCTGCTTTGATTCCTCTAACGTGATCCGGCACAACTTTCTCCACTCTGTACTTTAGAAATTCACTCGTCTGGACAGTCCTCGACATCCCTTCGCTACTTCCTACTACTTTTTCTTTCTTGTTGAAGATGAAGACGAAAGCTAGGAGACTTGATTGGAAATCTTGGTTGGAGGATAAAGAAAAGACAAAGTCATCAGTCGGGGAAGTTTTCGAAGCGTCCCAATGAACGAAGCCCGGAAGAAGACTTCTACATGCACTTCCCGATCCTGAAATTAAAAGTATTAATAAAAAGTATAGAATAATAGATAACAATAAATGACTATACAAGTTAACATACAGATACACAACTTAGCATGCTGGTATATAAATCAACTATAATAATTACCTAATCTGGCAAGTCTGGCGATTTCGGAATCCTTCATATTTACGGACTTCCCAAGACCGTAAGCCAAGGCAGAAAACCCGGCAGCACTGGAGGCAAGTCCGGCCTTGACGGGGAAGGTCGTCCTCGAGGAAATCTTGATGGAAAAAGGAGACTGAATCCTTGATCCCGCAATTCTTCTGAATTCTGTGAAAACTTTAAAGAACCTCGTTCCTTCGCCACATGGGAAATCGACTTCGTTGACTTTGACAGAATCGGAGTCTTCTGAGTTCGGGATGATGGTGATTTCAGTAGTTGCGTGGAGATCGTTGAGGTTGACAGAAACGGAGTCATTCAAAGGCAGCATCTCCGTCTTATCTGCCTTGCCCCAGTACTTCACGAAGGCGATGTTCATCGGGACACGGACCCGGATCGAGATCGGAGAAGACATCTGGAAAAACTATTTCAGGAAGGATATCAGAAGAATCTAACTGGAAAGTCGGTTTTGTATCCAAGTTGATACTCGGAGTTTGACGAAACCCAAACCTATCGAAAAATAAAGGACTCGTAATTAGTCCTAGTACGGAAAAATTTAGGTTCAGATTCCAAACTGTTATCTTTGATAAAAAAGAGCACATCCAATTGAATTAGGACAGAAAATTGATTTCGTAAAAATCATGGAATTCAATTTCTATGACTCATTTAAAGTTCTTAAATACAACATTATGGATATCCAATGTTCTTTCACCAAAAAATCAAAGTAATTTTTATAATTTATTTCATTTTAAATTGCACATGAGGAAAATTGAGCGAACTCTGGGCAATGAAAAGATTATATCTTAGGAAAATCAAGAGACAATTGAATTAGGAAGCAAATAAGTGAAATCAAACTTAAAAAATATCTTTTAAAAATGGAATGCATTTTTAAAATTAAAATGCAACCGATTTTGGTTGAGAAACGGCAGTAATAAATACCATTGTGATCGTTTTTAGAAGTGCTGAAAGACTATCACAACCTGATAAACAAAAAGAAAACCTTTAAAACGTAAAAAGTGTAGAAATTAAGGACGAGAAATTTCACAATTCCGAAAAAAAGGACAACAGAGGTCTTACGACGAAATCTGGGGAGACAGTTTTGTTTGTTCCTTTTTGAGCAAAAATCTGGGATGAGCAGGAATTCGAGACAATAGAATGGTAAGCTGGCAACGTCCATCCGCCAAAGCACCTGTGGAAGAACTGGCGATTTTTCTACTCTCCACTGATAACTATCGAAGTGGCAAGTTTTCCATCATATTGATATTACGAAAGAATCGGAACATTTTTCCACGAATATTTGTAGAACTGAGGTTGTTCTACTCGTTACGAGCACTTGTGGAGGAACTGGAAGATTTCCTTGGTTGAGTCGGTGCCCTAGGAGTAACTAGATCCGTTCCTTCTCCTTCCAGTCCAGTGGATGATCGACGAGAAGAGGATTTCCGGGCTGGGCTCGAATGGGAAGATACTTCTGCTTCCTGAAAATGCGTTTTCATATATGAATTTTTGGTAAAGACTCACATCAGAAGCTCCTCCGAGGTCTTCTTGGTCGAAGGACTTGTTCGGTCTCACGTAGTGTGTTCTCCAGGATTTCTTCCTGACGACGCCGCTGGAGTTCACGACCCTCGGGGGGACCGCCACGACCGCAGGGAGTCCGGGACCGCCCTGGACGAGGAACATTTCCTTCGAGTTTTTCGCCTTGGGAGTCACTGCTTCCCCCTCGCTCTGTCTCAGAGTCGTCGATTCTTGCAAGACTTGTAAAGGTTGTCTTGGTGTTGTTTCCTCATCTTTATTTATGTTCGGAGAAACCTGCATGTCTTCAGAGGAACTTCCGAGTTCAGAATTCTTTGGGATGTTCAGTCTTTTTTGTTGAAAATCGGCAGATTTCGAGCCTCCGTTGTTCTTCATCGGCATCACAGGAGACAAGAACCACTCGGATCTCGTCCTCATCCTTTTCGTCTGTTTCTCATGGACCCATTCCAAGTAAGTCAAGGATCTCGTGGATTCCAGAGATTCTCCACATCTACTGACCATACAGGTCGCTGGACGATTGTCATCTTCGAAATCACTGTGCATCAACACCTGCAATTTATTAATGTCAGAAATCCTTCATCGACGGATTCACAAATCAACTTGAATAGATCGAAAATGAGTTTTTTCCTCGAAACTTTCATCACAAAAACATTCAATTTAATATAAAGATAATCGAAACTCACCTCTCCCATGCTCGCACTGAGTCTCTGATCCGCAAACTCCCTTTCCAGAGGCTCCATCGACTCTTTCGTTATTGTCACGTCCGCCGTGTTCCTTCTTCTACTGTACATCCCTGTCGATGGACCAGGCATATCCTCTTCATCTTTCGAGAGCGAAGGAGATCCATGGATCGCTGGTTGTGAAAATGTTCCTGTAACTACAACTCAATTTTTCTTTTAACTTTAAACTTATCTCGTGCTTTTTACAAACAAAACAAACCACACCAAGAACTCAAATTCCAAGCATTTTTTATATTTTTTATGAATTCCAAGCTGATACAGTTATAATTCGACAACATAACAAAACTAAGGTAAAACATTGTGGATTCCAAATTAAGAAGAGGGTTTTCACGATAAAGCTACAAAATTCATTTTTCAAATATTACAGTTCTTTTAAAAGATCAACTTTAAAAACTGATATGTCGATTTTTCTTTGAACATCCAATTTTTAAGATGCTTGTTCTGGATTCTCAGCTTCATTGGACGGAAAAACTGAAACCACTTTTTCAAAAACTATCTCACTTCTAAGTTCGCTCAAGCATAGGAATGGATAACATCAAAAATTACAGCTAGCCGATTCTCTCAGATCCAGGTCGTCTATAGCCCTGAGGATATTCAAATGTCGTGAAACCACTTCTGACGACCCATCTATCGTATCGTTTTCTTCTTCTCCGACAGGAGGTGGTGGAGGTGCCGTCGATGGAGGTTTATCTTCATCCTCCACTTCCCCTTCCTCTACTCCGATGCTGTAAATCTGGTTTGGCGGAGTGGAGAATCTATTCTTATTATTTACAATCGTCGACGGATTTTTCAATGAACCTCCTCTTCTAACGTTATTCACCGTGACCTTCGGCGAAATCGACTGCCTGTCGTCCTCCAAGGCTTCCATCGAGTACGACCTCGCTACAGCAGCACAAGCAGCGGTAAAATTCGAAATCATAGAAGTCAAAGCAGTTGTTGATCCACGTTTAGAATTCAGGGAATCTGTAAACAGGTACTCAGGGACATCCGAAAGGGAAAAGACATTGTGGAAATAAGAACATTAAATCGTTTAAAACAAACTCCATTAAAGGATCGAAAACCAACCAAATTATACAAAGTGCCTAAGCTCCAGGGTTAGTAGCAACAAAAATAGCAGAAAGCGACATTCAGAAAAACTTACTTGAGGGATACTGGAATGTGAAATGCCAGTGCTCGTCCACCCGTAACGTCCTTCCAGTGATCCGTGCATAAAACTCGTAACATTCTCGAGGAAACAGATTTGTAAACCCAAATCCTTGAATTATCTTCGATATAACTTGGCTTGCAAGTTTAAATCTCATAACGTCCTCCAATTTCGCCCGTTGTCCATCATGAATGCACGTATGGAAGAGTGAAGGAGCCACTGAAATCCCGATCGCGTCCGGGGTCATCCGAGTCCCGAAAGTTTCCGCCGAATCGCTGATAATTCTGAATGTTCCAAAAAGCAATACCAGCAAGTGCTGCGATGGCACTGACAAGCTACATATCACTCTGAAAACACCTTATGTAAAGAAATCATCTTAAACCCACTTCACAAAATAAGGCCAATTTCCAAGTGATTCAAGAACATCAGTTATTGGATTACCGTTAAAAGCCAAAATAGAAAGATTTCGACACGAGAATATTACTTAATTTAACATTCTTGGATTATTGTTTACGAAACGGTAAGGAAATTTCTCTTCAACAAATAAACGGATTCTGTCGAGAAGTCCTTATTTAATTTAATGTTCTTTGACCACTTTGCCAAAAAGCACTTTCCTCATTTCACGAACGTGGGCAACACTTTCGAAATTTAATAGACAAAAGCTAACCTGCAAAACACCTGTCTCTGTTGTTCGCTATCTGGTTGCTGAACGATACTGAACAATTCCTGTTCGTTTTCCGAACCAAATATTCCACCCGGAAGTTTGGATAAAAACTTCTGAAACAAATCATCAAAAGTGTCCAAAACAAGAATCCTTACTTTAATCACGGACGCCGCGGTATAAACACTGATGTTGGATATATTCACGAGCCTCCCGTGCTGCATTATGTGAGAAAGTTTCCTCACTTGTGCCTGATTGCCTGGGGCTCTCCAGATGTCCTTCTTCAAGGGACCTTCTTTGTTGACTTTCAATAACAAAACTAATAACGTCGCTGGGATGTCGTGGGAGAACGCTTCCGAAATCGGCACTCCGAACTTGACTTTCTCTATCCTTCCCCTGTATCTTTGGTGCATGTCGTCGGTGCCACAGATAACCATGCCGTATGCCGCTACGGTCATGTCGGCAATAGTGTGACGTCGCAAGTAAAAAACGTCGTCTATAAAAGGATCATTCTCATTTGAAATGCATTTAAATCTCACCTTCGATGTCCTCGTCTTCGTTGTCCTGAACTAAATCCCGGCTCGGGCTTGTCTTTTTTTGGTACTGTCTCTTGTTACACGCTACTTGAAGAGGTCTGAAACAAGGAACATTACTTTCGTGAAAAACCACAACAATATTGTGGGAACCAAAAATCACTGTAAAAATACATCAACAATAATTTACGGAATCTCGAGAATTTCCAAAGTCGAGGTTTCAGAGAACACTAAAAATCAAATGGGGATTTCCACGAAAATACCTCAACAAGGAAATTCAGAATGTAGGGAGTCTCAGAATCCTAAGTTTCCAAACTTTCGTTCCCCCTAGATTCTGGAAGCTTCCGAGAGATTTCCGAGGCTTCCAAAGACCTCCATCAAATTCTAGGAAACTCTGGAGGTTTGCAAAAACGTCTTGTTTGCATAAAATTTCAAATTGGAAGTTTTGATGAAAACAATAAACCTTCAGAACAAAGAATAAGCGCAACATACCGAGACAAAGATCGTTCTTGATTCCCGTTATTGCAATCGGGCGAGCTGACAGCCGGTGGCGCTGAAGTGAGGGAACTGTCGGAGCGGGGGCCTGGCGATTCGTTTCTTTCTTGTCTAAAGCATAATCTTCATATATAAAAAACAATAACAATACAAACCTATAATTTTCCGCAGAACAGATTTGTTGATTGGAGCCGTTGATCGTCGAAGTGGACGCCAACAACAACTTGACATCGCCCTTCAAAGGCGCAAAGTCATGTTGTTTTCTTCTCCTCCAACGCTTCTTGGCAGCTTTATGAAGGTGAATAGGAGGCGATTCTTCGCCAGTCCGATGATGAAGATCGTTCTCGGACTTGTTTTGCTCGCAACAAGCGGCAAGTTGGCGAAGATCTGCAAAATTGGTCCATATTATCTCCATGTATATAAACCGAGTAAAACGAAGGAGATGGATAAGTTATATCCAAAGCATATCGACATAGTTAAAGCTGGGGGAAAGGACGAAGACCCGGGGAAACAGTTTGTGGAATCTCTTGTGATACGAGATTTTAATATATCCAATGAGCAGAACAAAAGAAGTTCGTGTATTTAACGACTATATCGATATTCCCAATTACGGAATATACAAAGACAATTTAGGAGGAGATCTTATAGAGTTGTCTTGGTAAACATTTGATTGAAAATAGACATGTGCCGACCTGATTAAGTGAGTACAACGGAGAGAATAAATATATTTTATAAGTAAATTGACGTCGTCAAGGGTAGACGGAAAAGGAAGGAGACTCGAGGAAGCAGAGCAAAACGCGCGGCAACCAGTCCGGCCGTCCGCGCGAGTCATTCGGCCCAAGACAAAACGGGCACACATTGCCGGGACGAATTTTCCTTTTTCATCTGGTCAGTTGTGGTGCAAAATAAATAACATGCGAGCCAGTCAAAACGAATTAGATACTTGAGAAGCTTGGTGGAGAGCTGACGAAGTGGACACTCGCGCGAAGGAAAATTGGTCCAGACTGCCAATTGGGAAATTCTAAAAGTACTATTTTTTACGAAATGCCAGTTTTAATAACAGTGCTTCATGGTCAAAGTTGGATTACGAAAGACCCAATGAATGCCAGCTTTGATGCTATCGACCATTTCCGCCGGGAGAATGACCTCGATTGGGAGACGCGGAGTTAGCTCCCGCCAAGAACTCTTAAAAGATCATAACAAGCACACTTACTGTCAAGAGTAAACAGAATCCAACGCTGAAATTAATCTAAGAGATAAGCGAGGTTAATTCACGAAAAGAAATTCCCTGGAGACTAGCGAATTTACTTATATTTGAGAGCGAGTGGAATCTAGTGCTGAAGTTAACCAACGCATTGAAATTGTTTCTCGCTACGAAGATCTGAGAAGTGCAATAAATCCACTCACACTTATTGTGGACAGAATCTTGTGTCAAAATCGATCTAAAAATCTAGCAGTTTTTTCTTCCCACAAAAACCTCTGACGACCGTAATAAACTCATCCGCTTCCCGAAGCTAAATTGACTCAAAGGAAGTAGTTTTACTCGATTTATTTTACTTTGTGATTTGTCTTTGACACATTTTTCCCATCAAAGACGTTCTTTGTGAAGTAAACCTATTGTGAAGGAATGTCGAACTGACCAGAAGCCAGAGAAGTTAGACTACCCTATGATCCCCGTGATGAACTCAATCAAAATTAGGGATGAAAATCGTTCCTTATTTTTACCTGATTCAGAATTTTCGTCGTTGACAAGGAAAGAATACGAATTCGACTTTCTTGTCATTTTCTTAGTCAAATAGTTTTTCAAATCTACCAACACGGCCGGAGCAGACGGTCTTCTGGAGGTCGAGGGCTGCAGAAGCCTCAGGGCCGGTGGAGGCAAAGATTGCCTTCTGGGAACGTAGAGAGGAATCAGTTTGCCCGATTTTTGGAGAATCCAAACAACACCAATTCAGAATACAAACAAGACTGGATTATGATAAGTGAAATAAAAACATTATACGCCCACTTTGGAGAAAATTATAAAAATTGGGCTTATCAGGAAATCGAAAAACAACACGGACGTTCTTATAACAAAAAGTGGCTCAAATCCGTGAGAATCCCGGAGATCAACAAACAACCTCAGAATCCGACAATTATTTTTCACGAAATCTTGACGTTGCGTTTTGTCGATAGAAACTAGGCGCACTATGACGAAAGTTAAAATAAGTATCTCTTTAGAAATTGTGATTTTTACCTTCAGAACGTTGAATTCTATTTAAAGAAATAAAGCGAATTGTTGGTGCAAGGTGACTGAATATCAACAAGTATTTTGTAAAAATAAATAAACCTTAAAGGAGATTTCCTCGATACAAATTCTCGAAATTTTAGACACTTGGAATTCGGAGTTCCAGACAATTCGAGGGATTTCTTCGGCTTTTGATTCTGACAAAATCGGATTTGAGGATGGCAAATTTGGACGACAAAATGACAATGAGATTATCCTCGCGCAATCCGGAAAAACATCCAAGGACATCTAGAAGGATATCCAGAAGGATAATTACGCAAACCGAATAAAACGAATTTTCTCATTCAAGGATGGCTTAACTCTGATGTCTCGGTCAGCTGACAAATGAAAAAAAACTACAAAGTCTCTTGGATCAATGAATCCATTAATCCATCAATGTAAATAATTTCGAGAAAATTAAAAACAAAAACTTGCAACAGTCAAGTGGGATTAATAGAAACAAAAATCTCAAGTGGAATCGTAATGTATCGTTAGGAAGTGATTCGAATGGATTTTTTTCTAGATAAACTTTGTCTGAAAATTCCCCCTAAAACTTTATTTTCAAATAGTTTTTTCTGGGTAAAGTTAATTTTTGAAAACAAAACTCGGGTAACAAGAAATATGAAAGTGTGCAGAGAAACAACTTTAATTTTAAAAATACAAACTCATTGCTTTTCACTACAAACAAAAAATTACTCAAACACGAAAAATTTTATTGAAATCCTGAATTTTCGCGGTGAGAGCCAACTTCGAAATTCTTGAGTTTCGCGATGAGAGTCAATCTATTTACAATTTTGAGTTTTCGCAGTGAGAGTCAACTTCACCAGAATCTTAGGTTTTTTGGCAGGTGCTGAATTCCCTACACTTTTAGATTTTCGCGGCAAGATTAATTCTTATTATAATTTTGGGTTTTCGTGATGGGACTTAACCTCGCTTTCTGCGAAAGCATTGGAAAAAAGCAAAATTAGGTCTTTAGGTCAACACAGCTGTCCTGATGGCAGTCATTTTGCCCGAAAAAAGTGGAAAAGCCGACTCTATTTGGACAACACACCTTCTGAATCCCAAAAATGAATGAAAATGTTTCTTTTTTCGTAAAAATCAGTCAACAGAGTGACCAGTCCGGGGACGGGCCGGCACATGGGACATATATGGATGAAAAAGAGTCACTAACAAGCTCCGACGGATGTCATGCACACACAAACTAATGTATAGTATACAATACACCAATGCATTAAAACAAATCCAGTACCCGGACGTATTAATATACTATACTATTGTGTTACCTTCCCATACACCAATGTATCAATGCGTTATTTCAATGCATTGACGTATTATTTTCAACGCATTCATACATTAGTATGACGTATCAACACATTGTTTCTTATGTACTGATATACCAGTATAATATACTAATACGCTACTTTCAATACATCTGATGCACCGGAGTCGTTTTAATGCATCAGTTTGTGTATTTTCTGCCCACTGGCTTTCGAGATTCCTTATTTATTAGCTTTACCGTATCTTTGGTTATTTTTACCTAGAATTCGTAAAAATAGAATTGTACAATCTCAGATGAAAAATAAAATCTTTGACGTTTTGTTTTCAAAAACTAATATTCTTGACTTTTTAAACATAATGTCAAGAAATTAGAGGATTAAAAAAGTCAAAAAGTGAACTAAATTCTACTTTCATTACCAGAATTCGAGATATCATCCCAGGAGATGAAAGGAAATTTTCGATTTAATGGTCGTTGGTCCTGCAGTGAAAGATTTTTGAAGAATCACTAACAAAGCTAATAGACAAACACCAAACTAAATATCGTTCGCTCTGAAACCACTATTTGAAGTATATTGGAAGTGGAGGAAATTTTTTAAATTAAAAAATTAGTGGTCCCAAAACGAAAGAAAAATTTCAAATTAAGAAATTAGTGGTTTTACAACGAAAAAAGTGCTAGACTCAAAAAACCATTAGTCACACAACGAAAAAAATTGAGACTAATAACTTTATGATCGAGGAATAAATTAAGCATCTCTGTTCCACTTGAAATGTACTCTTAGAAGAAGTAAGATCAAAGGACCCGCCGAATGAGGATCTATATCTCGACATGAAACAACTTTGCTACTCTCAACCACGAACTTGCTCAACTTTAACTAAAAGTAATATCAAAGCCCTTGATCAATTTTTAAATTTCAAACATTTTAAAGAAACTTTTTACGTTTGGAACACTTTTAAAATACGTTTCTAAATTCAAAATATCTTTAAAGTAAGTTCTTTAAAATTGAATTCCATAGGTTGTCTACGAATAAAATTCTGCTTGAAATCAACAAGAATGAGGAAATGTTTTCGAAAATAAGTCATGAATTTTAAGACAAAACAAGATCGAGAAATTGGTTTCTATATGAAGAAGTAAAAAAAGAATTTCAAATCAAATAAATTTTAAATTAAAAAATAAATAAATAAAATAAAAAATAAACTTGAAATTAAAGGATGGAAAATCTTAAATTAAAAAAAAGTCATTCCAACGCGTTTTTTCGAAGATGAATTGTATAGATTACTAGGATAGAAAAGAAAACCTTGTTGAAAATCAATAGGAACGAGGAAATATTTTCGTACTAAGTCATGAATTCTCGAAACGAAATTAAGCGAAAAAAGTTAATAATGTTTATCCAAAGAAATCTGGCTTTTGAGGAAAAGTAAAACTGACGAAATTGAGAATTCGAAGAAAATTATTATTTTGGAACGTTTTTAAAAATAAATTCTATAAATTAAGAACATGGAGAAAAAATATTTAGGACTAATTTAAAAATGAAGTAATTGTCTTCGATAAAATTATATTTTTAGGGAGAAATAAACTTGGTGATTTTTAAAGAAAAGAAACCTAATTTCGAGAAATAGTACAATCGACAAATTCAAGAACTCGAAAAGGAAGAAGTGATCATTTTAGTACTTTTTTAAGGGCGAATTTCTCAGACTGTTGAAAATAAAAAGAAATATCCCTCAAGATTAATAAAAATAGGGAAATATTTTTTATTTGATAAAATTATACTTTTAGAGGGAAGTAAATTTGATAATTTGTTATAGAAGAGAAATCTGGTTCTGGAGAAAATAGTAAAATTGACAAATTTAAGAGCTTAAAAGGAAGAAGTGGTCACTCTGGCGCCGTCGGGGACTCTTCAAGTACGGCCGACTGTCCAGAACGGCAACGCTTAAAAAAATCCAGAAATTCCAAAAGAAAAATGAACATTATTCAAGTTCTTTTAAAAGATGCCCATCCGCGAAAAATTTTCAATGTTAATGGGTCTGTTTTTTTTTGGTTTTTCAAAAATGATTCAACTGGCTCTCAAGGTCGTTTTTGAAAAAGGAAAAAATTTAAAGAAAAATTTGAAGCAAAAATTTAAACCGATACAGAAAGCACAAAGAGGCTCCAGTTTATCCTCGGCTAGGTCAAAAAAGCTTCATTTCGCGGGTCCTCGAAAAAAGAAAAAGAAAAATAAAATAAGTAAAACAAAACAAGTTTTACACTTTAAGACCAGCTCAAAGAACATTTTTGAAATTTTCCAAAATGGAAAAGCACCTCAAAATAGCTTTTCCTAACGTAAACAATAAATGAGCTGAAAATTCAAAAAATTCGGAAAATGAGCTGAAAATTCGAAAAATCAATTTTGAAAAAATTCTAAATATAAATAAATCAAGAATTTCAAAAATAAATTAGTCTGGAAATAGGAAATTCTAAAAATAGAGGAACTAGAAACTTTGAATTTTAAAAGTTAAGAATAAGAAAAACTCTAAAATAATAAAATTTGAAAATAAAAACTAGGAATCTCAGAAAATAATTGAGTCCAAAGGTTCAAGAAACCAGAATTTGAATTCAAAGCTCACAAAAATTAAGTTGGGAAATTTTAAAAATCGAAAATTCAATCTTTAAACTTTGGAAATTCAGTAAACCAGCTTTTTTAACTTAAAGCATGAGAAAAACAACATTTTTAGATTTAAGAGTAAAGGGAGTAATCCAAAAATCAATAAAAGTCGAAAAAAGAAACATCTTTTAAATTTAGAAATAAAAAGATAACTTTTTTGAAATTCAGAAATTCACAAAAACTTTTTTAATTTAGGAAAACAGAAAAAGTAATCCAAAAAATCAATAAAATTCGAAAAATAAATGAATCTTTGACAAATTGACGGAAATAGTGATGAATCAGAAAAAAAGAGTAGTTTTGCGTTGGCGAAATCGGATTTGGCATAGAAGGATGATCCATATTAGAAATTGGGACGAATCGATCTGAATACAGTAAAAAATAATGCAAAAACTTAGTTTCAAAAATTAATCCACAAAAATATAAAATCTAAAATGCTAGGGAAAATAAATCTTAAACTTAAACAATCAAGTAAACACTCTTTAAAATTTCTAAATTAAATTAGATATCTTTAAAGATTATATATTTGAAATATCGAGAAATATGAACAAAGAAGTCGAAAACATTCTTTTGGAGGATGAATAAATACAGATCGATTGCTTATTATTTATAGCAAAAGGAGAAAATAATAAAATCTAGAAAGCAATAAAAGAAGTATGAATTATATAAAACTGTAGAAATTCCAACGAAAGCAAATAATGGATAAATAAAATAAATAAATATGAACCAGAAAGTCAAGAGCGATTTCTCGTGATTAAGTGCATACAAATCTATTTTTATGTATTTATGACAAAATAGGAGTGCAAAAATATCCAGAAAGATTACGTAAGAAATTTCAATTGTACTGAATTTAGAAAAAGAAGCATACATATAAACAAGGAAATAGAAAATAGTTTCTCATGATTAAATATATACAGATCTGTTTTTATATATTTACAACAAAAGAAAGACATAACAATATCCAGGAAGTATGTATAGGAAGTTTCGATTGTGTCGTTTAAAAAAAGAAACATAGATGTATAAATATAGATCAGGAAATTAAGAGCAATTTCTCATGAATGAGTGTACATAGATCTGCTCTTGATATACTAATGATTACATAGTAGCAGAAAGTCTTCTGACAACCTACGTAAGAAGTATCAATTAAAAAAATTCAAAAGGAAAGATATAAATATACATAACTATGACCCAGGAAATTGAGAGTACTCTTCAATGAAGGTATGTGTACATATCTATTTTTGATGTACTAATGATCAAGTTACAATATAAAAATTTTCATTATATAAAAAGTATCAGTAACAAATTTAGGAAGAAAGAAATGTATACATATATATAACTGTGAACCAGGAAATGGAGAGTAGTTTCTCGTGAATGAATGTATACAGATCGATTGTTTCACGCTCTAGTCTTTCAACGAGTCGGAGAGGCGGAAAGCAAACCGGGGAACGAATCAATCGAAGAACTGAATGGAATTGCGGGGGTCCAAAAGAAATAACATGTGCAAATTTCCAGAAACTATATTTACTCTAAAGAACAAAGGCCAAAAGTTAGATATCAGAAAAATTCGATTTTCTTTTTTTCTAGGGCCGATCGGGTCGTGACGTCAATAGCTGCCTGAGGACATTAAAGAAATTAGTCACTGAATCAGTTTTAATCCGGCTAGTCGAGATCTACATGTGTTTAGAAATCAATTTTTAATTTTATCTTTAAAAATAGAAGGAAGTAAAAAATTTGACTTTAAAAATAGAAGAAAATTTCAACGTTTAAACTCTAAACTTCAGAATAAGAAATACACTAAACTTAAAAGTAAAAAATAAGAAATTTTAAAATTAAAAAAGTTTTATAAGAAGAGGAAAGAATGGTCGTTAATGAATCTCCTAGAAAAACTAAATTTGGAAATTCAGTTTCTAATGAACTATTCAGAAAGCCGAAGCCAGATAGCCTCCCATCTTCCGCCTTCCCCCTTTCTCCCCCCTCCCCACCTGTTCTACTACCCTAATCTAATTATAGTTTAACAGGTGAACAAATGATCATTTTAACGTCATTTTTAAACAAATTAATTATTATACAAAACAGCTAGAATAATTTTCCTCGATATTTCATAGGTTAATTATAGTTTAAAAGATGAAAAATAGTCGTCCTTGATTTTTTTGGATCTACCCGAACACTCCTATCCTAGCTTTAGTGAAAGTGAAACTAATCCGGGAAGAGGCCAAACCTTCGGAAAGAAAAATCCAGGAAGAGAGCCTTGGCCAAAGACTGAGCCAAAAATGGAACGAACAAAATTCAAGAGATTTCGAGCTAAAAATGGATTAATGAGCAATCCGAGTCAAAAAAAACAAAGCCCAATTTTTCATTCCTCATTCATCCAGAAATATTCCGAGACAAATATTGATGTATTTTTTAAGAAAATTCGTGACAGGACCGAATTTGGTCTGGAAATTACTTTCTCGAGGTCAAAGTAGAAAATTAAAAAAATAAATTAATCATATTATAAAAATTAAAAACAATTTTTCTCGAAATTGTCTCGAAACAAATTCTTGGAATTTTTGGGACTTATGGGATTTAGAATTTCAAAATTTTTCGGAAATTGTATCTTTAAAAAAAGTAAAAACAATTTTTTTGAACCTTTTCGTAAAAAATTTCTGGAATTTTTAGGGATTTTAGGAATTTAGGATTTCGGGTATCAAATTCAAGATTACACTTTTATAAAAATTAAAAACAAACTTTTCTCAAATGCTCCTCGAAACGGGTTTCTGGAATTTTAAAGAACTTCTGGAACTCAGGGACTTAGGGTATTAAATTCATGACTACACTTTTACAAAAATAAAAAATATTTTCTTCGAATCTTTTCCTCGAAGTGATTTGTCCGAAGCTTTCTGAACTTCTCGAACTTTTGATTCCAGATTTCGAATCTGATTGCACTTTTATATAAATTGAAAACAGACTTTTTTCAACAAAAATTCCCGAAAGTTTCCCAGTTTTCCAAATTGTAAAAATCCACAGCGGGAGACAGGTTCAATTCGCCACCAAAAATGAGCAAAAAGAAATTTGTGGATGGGAGTTGCCAGAAAAAACGAATAATCTGTCGCAGCACGGCAAGATGCCAAAACGACAGACGGACTCTTCTGCTTGACGACTTTATCCAAAGTTTGGACTTGGACCGAGAGATAGAGAACGAGAAATTTGTGCGGACTCGTCATTCCAAAAACCTTGAGTCTCGAGACCCTTCTTCCTTCCGAGGAAATTTCACGAAAATTGGCCAAAACAAATATGTAAAAAATCAAGGATTTCTATAACTTAAACAAGCATTTCTTTCAATTGTTGTATTTTGAGAACAAACTTATTCGGTGGTGGGAATCAGGATTCCTGAGTCTCTATAATTGGTATAACTTTTATGGTTTTTATGATCTTCATAAATTTTCAAATTCTGGAGTTTCGGAATTTTAGAATTTTTAAGTGTCATATTTTGGAATTTTTCAATTTTGGAATTTCTGAATGGCGGTGGGATGAATGAGCGGAAACATACAAGTCTCGCGTGGAGGGAATATTTGGCATTAGTCTCCTAATGGTACCCGCTGTGCGTTTCAAAAATAGGAGTTTTTAGATTTCTAAAAATAGACGTTTTTATATCTCTAAAAATAGAGACTTTTTAGATTTAAAGAAATAAAAGTTCCTAAATTTTAAGAAATAGAAATTTTCGAATTAAAAATATATATTAACATTTTCCAGGAAATTTAAATTGTTAATTTAAAAATAGAAATAAAAAAAATAAAAAAATGAGTTTTTAAAGTCAACAAATTCCAATTTTTAAATTGAAAAAAATTAGAATTCCTAAAAATAGGAATTTTTAGATAGCTCAAATGACGTTTTTTGCTCTTAATAATCGGACTTTTCCTGTTTTTTGTCGACCTGGAAACTCGACACAAATTTCAGGAATATCTGGCATATTCAGGAAAGTTCAGAAAATTTGAAAAATTCAGCATATTTGTCATACTCGAGAAATTCGGAAATTTTGGAATATTTATGGAAAATTGGTCTAAAAATAGACGAATTTCTAACCAAAAATGAACAATAAGGACTTGCAACCGAAAAAAATACGTCATTGGTCTTTGTGGAAGAATAATTATTGGAAAAATAAATTATTACCTTATTTTCTAAACAATTTTTTTCTTCAAAAACAAAAAATAAATTCATTAATTTTTTTCTAGAAAATTTTTTCAATGGAAAAAAATAATTTTTTTGCAATTTTAATTGTTTTTGGAAAATTTTAAAAATCAGCTTCTTTGTGATGTAAAATAATTTTTAATTAGAATGAAGAAAATTTATTCAGCATTCAGAAAGAGATCACAAAATCCGACTTGGGTTTGTTCGTCTGCCGGATCGTTTTTCTTCTTCCTTTTCCTTCTTTTTTTGGACACTATTTCTTCCTTAGAACTCAGCTGCAAAAAATTCCTCTCAGATTGGAAAGACAAGCCGGTCCTTTCATATATATCCTCTAAAGCCAGGCCTTCTAGGTCCAAACTAGGACAATCAGGATTTTTCCTCTTCAAGATCTTGTGATTTTTCAACATCTCCTTCACCGACCTTATTTTTTCCGGTTGGTACATGTCGAGATCGATGTCCAGAAACTCGGGAGAAAAAACAGAACTCTCTGCTTCTGTAACAACGGAGACCGGAGCCAGAGGAAGATCCAAGTCACTTTCGTCAGAAGAATCGGAATCTTCGGGTCCTTTTTCGGCAGCAAAATTGATCATCGTTCTCGCTCTCATCCTGGCTCGAAATCGGACAGTTTCTTTCGCATCCCGTTTCTTGGTATTCACGAACTTTGTCGAATCAATTTTTATCGGGACGTCATCAGGAAGACTTGCAGCTTGTTCAAGAATTGCCTGAAATTGATAAATCGTACTTTAACATATAAAAACAAGAATATATTTCCTATAAGAATCAACTTTTCTACGAAATAGTTTCGACACTAATTTCCAGAACTTTCATTGATTTTGAAATTTCTACATTCCGGAAGATTCTAATTATCGAGGGATATGAACTCACATGTCTGGCGACGACTAAAGTCCTCAACAGCTTCATATAGTGTCTCCTGATAAAGTGGTCGTACCAAACCCTTCTATTATCCTGGAGTTGGTGGAGATCCGTGGGTCTATCCACGTTATAAAAACCCGCTCTGATTTTGTTAAAGGCTCTTGACAATGGAGAGCCGAAGTAATGATTCTGATCATGAGTTAAAGCAGAAAAAATACATTTTTCTGTTTCTTCGTCGTCCAAATTCCGCGGCAAAAACCTCTGAAAAAGAAATTTAGATAGTAGATTTACGATTTTTTACCTTCAAATGAGTTTGGTGTTCTTCAGAAAGAGAAAAGAAGGTTCCTGGGGAGAGGATATGACGAAAAACGCCTTCGTTTTCGAGGACGATGTCGGGAACCTCGACGACTTCCCCACCGATCGAGAGCTGGCCTAAGGTCAACTCCATTGTTGACGCTTCTGAGTCCGTCGAATTCACCTCCATTTCTTCTCCCATATACCGAAATTCGTCGTCCTCGTTGTATTCATCGCTTTTATCGTAATTAATTCCTTCTAGATTAGGATTTATGGAATCTGATTCTCCAGGTTCGGATTGGAATTCTTCGAAATTGTTTACTCCGTTTTTGAAATAAAATTCTTCCTTGTTTTCGTCGTAGTTTTCGTAATATTCGGTTTCCAAATTGGTTTCTTCTTGTCTAGGATTGTCCGGATCGAATTCCATCGGTGGAATAGGTCTTTCTATTTCGTTTTTTTCATCGTCGTTGATTTTATGAACAGCATAGTAAATCGCTTCACCGTTCTCTTCCACCACATAATATTCCGTTTCCACTTCGTTCATATTTGTCAGTTGTTCTAATTCTTGTTGAATTTCTGGGTCTTCTTCCTCATGAAAATCGAAATTTCCATCCATGGAGACTTCTTGGTTCGATCTGAGTTCCATCAAGGCGTCTTCTCGAGCGTACCTTGCTAGTTCGGCTTCCACACTGTATTGTGTGTTCTCGTCGTCGTCTTCTATCGAATATGGATACTGGTACTCGAAAGATTCCTGGATTTTAGAGTTCATCTCAAGCTCGGATTGGAGTAGTTCTTCCGGATCGAAGTCAGAAGCTCCATCGTTCTGATCATAATCCCCGGCGTCGGCAGAAAGAGTTCTATCTTCGTCGTCCTCCTCGTCTTCGTCATCCTCTTCCTCATCTTCTTCCTCGAGACCGAACATTGCGACAGAACAACCTTGTGCAGAACCGTCACTAGGGGGGTTTTCGAGACTTCTGTCATCAAAATTCTCGAAATACTTTTTCTCTTCTGCTTCCCCGCTTTCATTCATCTTGTCGATATGGATCTCCTCGACGACTTCGAAAACTTCCTTCGGAACTCCGTCTTCGTCGATGTTTGTGTCCATCGGGCTTTGTGCGTTTTCCGGAGTTTTATCTTCGTCATAAACATCGAATTCTCCCTCAAAATGGATCGGCTCTTTCCTCGGTCTTCCTCGAGACCTTGTTTTCTTGGGGATCAGAGGCATTGTGGAAGATTCCTTTTCGACGACTTTCATCCTGTTCCTCCTCTCTCTGTCTCGCTCTCGCTTCCTCCTGTCCACTGTTATTGGAGCCTTTCTTTTTCTTTTCTTCTTCAAATCCTTCCTCTTGTCCATTAGTTTCCATTCAGTTTGATCTTCATCTTTATTGACTTCCGTGTTCATATCAACTTCGTTTTCTGGGGATTGGAGAACCTTTTTCAATTTTCTTGTGGACCTTCTTCTGGGAACTTCTGTTTCTTCAGCTTGTTCATCCGAAGGTTGTTCCGGCTCCAAATTAGGGTCCAACAATAGTCTCTGGGAAGTATTGGCTAAAACAAGGGGTTTTCATATATGGAGGTCTCTTCGAAACTCACCTTCTGTTCCTGAATTTTCCTCTTCACTCAAATTCCCCAGATCGCCGGACTGATTCCTAGATTCTTCATCTTCAGTCCATTCTTGCTCCATCCCTGTACAGGTAACAATATTTAGAAATAAAAATTAAATTTAAATAAGAATATTATCAAATACAAATTTCAAAGAAGCCGCGCTTCTTTGCCCGTTTTTCCAACAGAATGTTTGTCCGTCAGTCTTTGGCTGGTCTCGTGAAGGAAATGACGACTTGTCTCACAGAGAGTTGGACTGGCCAGCTGTGTCAGACGGAGCGAGTGAAAACGACTGTCCGAAGGTCCTCCTCGTGAATTTTGGAATATCCGTTTTTTTCCAATTCTTCCCAAAAATCACTTGCCGGAATTGTAATCACTCAATATATAGACTTCACAAGTTCCCCATCTCACTACCAACAATATCCATCATTTCCACACTTCATTTTCCATATTTTACTCATATTTTTATATTATTCATAATTTTACCCATGAAAATAACTCATCTATTTTTTTCCCTTCTTTTTCAAAAGCACGTGATTCATTTTTGAAGTTGGTCCTTCCTTATTACGTTTAACTTATTTCTTTACTTTGTAATTTGGTTATTTTTATTTGTCATCATTTTTCAGAACGGGATCGATGTCGGACCCGGACCACGAATACGAAGACATCGAGGACTTCGATTACGAAGACGATTCAGATCCCGAACCTCCTTCGCACCCAAACAATGATCGACTGCCATTAGTTCCGAGTGAATACCCATCCTTGGAAGAAGCTCTCCAAACTTTCGTCGCTGTTTTCGAATCTCGTTATGGTGGCTTGCATCCGCCCTTCCTGACGACGAGTCTCCAACGTGCCTTGACGGAAGCCTTCGAGTGTCCTGGACGGAATGCCACAGAACGCAGACCTTTTGCTCTCTATATCCATAACGACAATTCAGTTGCTGCTAATATTTTCGCTTCTCAAGTCCTATGTTCGGAGGAAATCAGCTCTCTTCTCGCTGCTCAATACGTCGTTTGGGGTTGGGACGTCACGTACAACGACAACAAAAATCGTTTAATAGAATGGTTGACTATGCTCAATATGAATGAAATTGTAGCAACGTTAAGATACAATTCAAAAGACAAATACCCGTTATTAATGGTTTTGACGAAAGATCAAGGAACAATCCAGATGTCTCAGATGGTAAACGGTCATGATTCTACCAATGTTGTCCTTACGAAGCTTCTGGAGGGAATTGACTCCTTTGCTTTTCTTCGTAATCGTGCTATTCAGGAAGAAATCGCCAGAGCCGAAAGAGAACAAATACGTGCCGAACAAGTGGCTGCTTATGAGGAATCCAAAGCCGCGGATCGAGCTAAACAAGAAGAACGTGAAAGAATCGCGCGAGAAGAAAAGTAATTTTATTTTTCGTTACTGTTATATATGAACCATACTTCTTTCATGAGCTTTATCAGTTTCATATGTGATTGATGTGTTAAATTATTTCAGGGAGGCAGAAGAAGCTCGGATCCGTGAAGAAGAAGAAACTCTGAAGAGGAGAGAGCAGCTGAAGACCACTATTCCCCCAGAACCTCCGACTGACGCCAAGGACATCATTATGATCCGTCTTCGTTCCCCAGACGGAAATCAACATATTAGACGCTTCAAGATGGATGAAAAAGTTAAATGGCTGGTGACTTACTGTGAAAGTATCGGATTTGACAGAGAAAAATACAGATTGTTCACTTCTGATGTTCCTAAAAAAGATGTACGTTGATTTTTTGAACTTGTTTTAAAGCACTCTAGAGATCAATTTTGAACTTGCTCAAGAGACTTTACACAAAAATATTTTTTACAATAATGTACTTTTGAATTTTCAGGTATCGACATTGGACAATGAAAAATCATTCAAGGAACTTAAATGGCCTCCTCGCGAACAAATCACTATCGATGAAAAGTGAGGAATTTTTATGAACTCGGCACTGGTCTTTCCACTGTGATACTCGTGCAGAACAAAAATAATTTTGCGTGTCTCCAAGACTTTCAAAGTTTTTGCCCGAAACGGGACTCGTTAATCGGCCTCAATTCTTCCTATCGAAGAATGATTTTGTATTAAGTTGATTATGGTTATGTATCAAAATGATTTTTTGAAGTAAATGACCTGTTGAAAGAAAATTTATCGATTTTCCCTAAGAGAAAAAGCGATTCGACTTGATAAAGTGGTTCATATGTTTTGATGAAGAGAATTTTTTCCTAGTCGGATATTGATAGAGAGAATTTCCAAGTTCTACATCGATGAAGCTGTTTTCGGAGATTCCTGGACCAAAAGGGCTTCCTTTTTTGGGAAATATTTTTTTCCACAGGAAATCGAAAAATTCGATTGAAAGATATTCGGGAACTTTGTTGAAAATGTATGAGAAGTATGGTTCGATCGTTAAAGAAGATCTCGGATGGGGAAGAGGTTCGGTTGTTCATGTTTTTGATCCAGGTAAGTTGTTTATTGAGATTTATATATGGATTTAAGATTAACGTGAGGTTGAGATTCATATATTGATTTGATTTCTATATATGAATTCAATATTTATATATGAGTTTAAAGTGCATAGGTGGCTTTAAAGTTTATATTGTTCTGAAATTCATAAGTCTAAAGTTCATATATTAAAAAATAAAGTATAAATAGAAATTAATATATGAAGCATAAATTTTAGAAGATTCGAAAGTTATTTTTCAAAATGAAGGGAAAGTTCCCCACATTACACCACTCCAGGAGACTACTCAGATGTACAGGGAGATGAAGGGGATGAACCCGGGACTCGGGAACCTCAATGGAGACGAGTGGTACAGACTCCGGGCGGCTGTCCAACAGGCCATGATGAGACCCAAGGCTGTTCAGCAGTACCTACCTACAGTAAATCAAGTTGCTGACGATCTTTGTGACTTTCTCGAATCCAGAAGTTCTGGAGAAATTGATATGAGAGAAACTGCTGGGAGATGGTCCTTGGAGTCTTCAGGGATGTTGGTTTTCGAAAGGAGATTAGGATCATTTACGAAGGAAAACGAAAATTGGGCGACAAATTTGGTGAAAATTAACAAAGAAATCTTTATAATTTCTGGAATTTTGAAATTCTCACTTCCCTTTTATCGTTACTTTTCTACTCCAAAGTGGAAAAGACTCGTTGAATTAGAAGACCAATTTTATCAAGAGGCGAACTTTTTGATATCGGACACAATCGAAAGAGTTCGAAAAGAAAGAAAAACTGAAGATGAACTTCTTTTTGTTGGATACTTGGCTCAAAAAAAAGAACTCGAAGATAGAGATATCCATGTTATCCTTCTGTCCTTGTTCGCGGACGGATTGAGCACAACGGCTCCGACCTTGATCTACAACCTCTTCAACATTGCTGTTCATCCAGAGGTTCAGGAAAGAATAAGGAAAGAAGTCGATCAGGTCCTGGGAGGAAAACCTTCAGGATCGAGTCCAGGAATCCACGTTAAGGAAGAAAGTGAGAATAGTATGGAACGAAAGACCTCGGACTTGACTCCAGAAGCTCTTTCTCAGCTCCACTTCTTGAAAGCTGCTATCAAAGAAACTTTCCGACTTTTCCCAATTGGGACCGAAGTCAGTCGAGTTATCCAGAAAGAACTGACTCTATCCGGCTACTGTATACCGGCCGGAACACCAGTGGACATCAACACAAATGTCCTCCTGAAATCAGAAAACCATTTCGGAAAAGATGCAAGGAAATTTGTCCCAGAAAGATGGCTTCGAGGGACTCCGGAATTCGACGAAAATCAACCTCACCCTTTTATGTTCCTTCCTTTCGGGTTCGGACCCCGGATGTGTGCCGGGAGAAGGTTCGCCGAGCAGGATCTTCAGGTTCTTCTGGCCAAGTTGGTTCATCGTTTCGAAATCAGGTACAACCATGGGGAGATCAAGCAAAAATTCGAGACTCTTCTCCTTCCGGATGGAGACTGTAGATTCCAGTTCATTCCGAGACGATCTTAATTTTTTAACGATTATCGATTATGATTTTAGAAAAATGAGGATTCAAATGTTTGAAGTTTCTAGAAAATTTCGTAAAAAATATTTGAATTTGTTGAACTTTCAACTATAAAATTTCCTAGGAAATTTGTTTTGAGAAAACTAAAAATAATTGCTGACTTCCATGACTATTGTTGATTCATTTTTTACTTTTATACCTAATCATTAAAGTTCGTAGATTAATAAACTTAAACATCGAACTAAACACTTAACAACTACTTAAATCTTTTTTCGATAACGCAGGTGAATTTCTCTGGTTGAACAGTGACTCCCACTCTTTTTTTGAGACTCGGGAGATTGTGTTCAGAAACAGGCTTAATTTCGAATTGGTTGAATAAATTCGACAAAATCAAAAAGAGTTCCATCTTTGCCAAGGATTCTCCAAGGCATTGTCTTTTCCCTACTGAAAACGGGATAAACTCGTCTATTTTCTTCAATTTCTTGTCTTCATCCAGAAATCTTTCTGGATCAAAATCCATCGGATTCTTGAAGACGTTTTCATCGTAAAGAACATTCGAGATTTGTGGAATCACACAGGTTCCTTCTGGAATTTCGAAATTTCTTATGGAAACATTTTTCGTCGTTGTTCGGAATAAATTCATTGGAAGAAGATTCACGAATCGCTGGACTTCGTTAACAAAAGCCTGGGTATATTGCAGGTCATTTTTATCTGCCAGAGAAATTCTTCTTGAGGAATTTATTTTTTCGTCCAGCTCTTGATGAACTTTCTTTTGGGTCTCCGGAAAATGAATAGCGTACAGTATTCCGAAAATGATTGTATTCGAAGTTGTTTCTTGTCCAGCAATCCAGAAATCATAAAGAATATGTTTTAGTTGTTTTTCATTGTAACCAGGTTTTTTTCGAAGAATTTCTTTCAAGTATGCATCTGTAAAATCCTTCGTATCCTCATCTTCATCTAAATTCTGGAGATGATTTTGTATTTGAGTTTCGAAATAGTTGATGAAAAATTTGTATTCGGATTCGTATCCTTCGAAAACCTTCTTGAAAGGAGGAACAAATCTCAAAAGACTCGAAACTGTCGAGATGAAGGACAAAGCTGGAGACATGGCCTTAATCATATGTTCGGAAAGCATATTTTTTAACACCACAAATTTTTGTCTTTCTTCTGAATTACTGTAGGAAAACCCAAAAAGTAGCTGATTGATTACAGAAGCTACAGTAATCTCCACTTCTTCAGCAAGATTAACTTCGAGTTCGGGATTTTTGAATTCCTGGAAAAGTGCGGAAATAAGATTGTCGACTTCGATCAAGATTTTCTCCTCGATGATGTTCTTCCCCATCCCAAGCTCTCGGAAGACCTGCATCCCGAATCTTCTCTGGTCCCTCCAGTAGTCTCCCGTGATGAAGACGATACCGTAGTTCCCGCCTTTGACTAACTTCGGAACTTCTCCAACAGTTTTTCTTCCTGCATAAGAATCGCTGTCTTTGATGAAAGTTTCTTGGATCAATTTATAGTCCGCGACCGCAATGATAGGAATACCTCCTATCCAATAGGTGTAGATGTCTCCGTATTCCTTCCTCCATTTCAGAAAAGCATTATATCCAGGAGGATCTGAGGCGATTGCCAAGACGTTTCCGAGGAAAGGAAGAGGAATTGGTCCTGGAAACAAAATCCGATAAAGTTATTTTTATTATTATAAAAGTTTAGTTTTTTAAAATTATTTTGATTTAATAAACATGAAAAGAATAATACCTGGAGGGAAGTTTCTTCTCTTCCAATACAGATGGTTGAATAAATAAATTCCAAAAAGAAGAACCAAAATAAAGACAATCATTAGTATTATCCACTCTCGACTATTTTCAAGAAAGTGCAGAAAATTCTCTTCGATTGAATATAATATGAGGACTATGCGAATGCATTTTTATATAAGAGCAAAACTCATGAAGAGCACAAGCGAGCATACATTTCGTTCCCGCAGAATGTGATCAATGATGCAGTGATGTCTTTCTCAAGATTCAAAGAATCAACGAGCTCAAACTAAAGTCATCAAACACCAATTATAAGAATTATATAAATTTGGCGTTCTGTTCTGAGTATTTTTATTTTTAGAAGTACAATTTCAAACCTTATGCGCTTTTGACATTATGCCCCAATCATTTTTAAAATATAAAAATACAGTTTCAAAAATTGTGTCTTGGTGCTGTATCGAAATCGTTCCTATACAAACAATACAGATTCAAACATTGCATGCTTTTGGCGTTTTGTTCTGACTGCTCTCGAACATTCTTCACTTGACGTCCCTCTTTTCCTCCGGTCATTTCTGTTTCCATTTCCTTCCTTCTCATTCTGATTCTTCTTTTTCAGTTCCCAGTGTTGTACTTGTTATTGCTTTACTGTTTTCAAGATGCCACAGCAATTGAACAAGAAGTTGATTCCATACAAAGCGACAGAAATCGAAAATGCAGAGAAAATTTTGTCGATCCTTTGTGTTGCTTTTCCTTCATGCAGTTTCGATCTCCCTGTCGGGATGAGGTGTCTTCCGAGGAACAAGAAAGATTCCAATATGCTCAAGGAAGAAGCCCAACGTGTGGGTTTACTTTGCTATATAATTTTCAATATAGATTTCCTACTTTTTACAATATTGCATCATGATCCTTTTCCAGATCGCTGATTTGTTCTTCTTTCGTCCTGAGCTCGTTACGAGATCTCTTAGTGGATCTGTCGAGATACCCAAGGAGGAAGCCATGGAGCGATTAAAGAAGCAGGCCACTTTGGTGACGGACGAGAACATCACGACTTTATCCCAATTGCCTTGGGATTCCCTGAATGCCCGTTTTCGTAAGCTTATCCGTCGAGATGACACTCCTGCCAGCAACCTTTTCACCCAAGCAGAAGTCAAAGTTGAGGACGAAGACGGAGTTTACTATGTTTACTTCAGTTTCACACCCAGGAGACAGGAGCATTGTCCGTTGACGGCGTTGATGACTTCTTGTATCGCAATCGAGAAAGATCCGTAAGTCCCCAAATCTTCATTTCTTTCTCATTTTTTATTTCCAGAGATATGGGATTACATATTTCCTGTGTATCCCTATCTGGCGACTTCGCTCAGGAAATTGTAAGAACAGTACCTGTCTGGGCAGAGAAGGTTGTAACTCATCTGTGCTATTACCTCGACAGCGGAAAACGGGCAGATTTCAACATGCCGATTCGCCAAGTGCCTATAGATCGTTATTTCGAGAACTTGCTGAAAGTTCGTGAACATCCTGTTGTAAAAAATCTGTCGAAAATTTGGAGCAATTATGAAAAAACGAACAAATCAAAACACCTTTTTGAAGATGTAGGGGTTGTCGCCTATCTTGCTGTAAGTCTCTGGTTTTTGTAAATATATAATTTTCTTTTTTAGACTTTGTTTGAATCTTTGAACATGAAGCAAGTGAATTTTGTTGACATAGGGTGCGGGAATGGCGTGAATAGTTACTTGCTAAATACGATTTTTGGAGACCACATCAAGGGAGTTGGTTACGACCTGCAGCAAAGGAGGATTTGGAGTTACTATGAGGAGCAAGGACAAAGGGATATGCTGTATTTGCAGCCGATAACTCCAAATTGGCCTCAGTTAGAGCAGCCTTTCCCTCCTGAGACAAATTTTATTGTCGGAGTTCACACAGATGAATTGACGCCTTGGATTCCATTGTTCGCTATGATTCGTCATTGTAATTTCTTCATCCTTCCTTGTTGTCCATTTGATTTTTATGGAAGGTTCCAGAAATCAGGAAACGAGCCCTTTGACTGTGTTTGGCCATACTTGGATCATATTGTGGACGTTTCGAAAAAACTTGGATTCAATGTTAGAATAGATAACTTGAAAATCCCGTCTCAAAAGAAAACGTGTATTATTGGAACTGTTCCGGAAGATGGTCAACTTCTTATAGACAAAAATAAATACTGGGAAATGGTTCTGGATCAAATGCTAACGCCATCATTGAAAGCAAATGGATGTAGAGGATTTTCGATAAGACCGAAAATAGATCAGTCTAGAAATATGACGAATCTTCCCCGTGATACAAGGGATGTTATTAATGAAGCTGTTGTCAAAGTTCTGTTGGATCATAAAGCGGAAGATGGATGCTATATTTCTGATCTTGCAGAGGAATTGCCTGCGGATATTATAAAGGAACTCAAGCGTCAAAATGGTGGTCTCCAAACTTTCATAAAAATTAATAAAGCGGGTTATATCGTGAGTTGTTTTTTTCTTTTTTGTTTTCAAGTGATTTTTTAGCTCGAAAAAGGGAAAGTTCGTCTTCGAAGCACACCTTTTGAGAAATTTATCCTTCCGAACAAAACCTTTCAAACTTGTTTTTTCGAGAAGTTCCTGGGTAACTGCAAGTGCCGTGACGTCTGTGGTTATACACACGTTGATTCCGAGTGATTTTTTGTTCATATTTGGTTATGTTGATTTAATAATAATAAAGAAAATATCGATAAAATTGATTATTTATGAGAAAGTGAGGGGAGTTTTGTAGTTAAGAAGTAAAGGTTAAAAATTTCCATCCTTCGCCCAATTTCTTATTAATGAAGTTGCCCTCCGTTAATTTTTAATGAGATTAATTAAATTTTTTAAAAATAATATTTGAGGTTACTCGCGAAATTTGGAAACAAATTATTGAACTCCCACATCGTGTTTCTCCAACTTAATTTTTTTAATTGAATTTCTTTTTGGAAATTACGTTTTAGATTGATTGGATTTCTTTCAACAAAATATATTAAATAAACTCTAGCTCTTTAGTATGCTTACTACAATCGAACAGGAGTTTTCTTTTCTTGTTTTCCAGCAGTGTGTATTTTTCTGAAAGCTTTCGAGAATTCTGTTTTTTAATACTATAAAAAATGGAAAATTCGAATTTTCTTGATTTTTTAAATAATGTGGAGAATAATACGGATGATATTGAACTAGATTGGAGACTTCCAGAGGATGTGAGGATATTTCTAAATTCGACGGAACCTCTGCTTTCATGGGTTCTTTTATTCCTTAGTTTTTTAAATTTCTTGTTGGTCATCTTACTTTTTCATGTTTTTTCGAAATCACCACAATTTCACTTCCATTTGGTTTCTATAATAAGAATCATGTTTACTTTCTTCGTTTTCTTCATGATTTTCCATCTTGCTCCAGATTTCATAAAAACTGTAAACTCGGATTTCACAACAAATACAAATTCCGAAACTCTCTGGAGCCAAAAACTTCAGATGCCTCACAGTATAATTTGGATGGAATTCTTATCTAGTATTTTGGGAGTTGCTTATTTACAAATTTTCCCTTTTATTCTCTTCGAAAGGTTCTGGGCTACAGTATCACTGAAATCTTACGAAAAAACAAGGAGTTTCGTATTCATAATTTCGGTCTTTTTTTCTTGTCTCCTCATCGGAACGGGAATTGCGACGACACTTTTTTTGGGTAAAGTTTTGGAGCATCTATTAAAAATTTTAGATTTCTTGTTTTTATGATACTGTAATTCATACATCATTTTCAGCACCGAAATGGATGACGATATGTATGGTCCTTATGGTAGTTACTCCTGTAATAGAAACAGCGGTGCGTAATTCTTATAATAAGGTTATCGAAAATAAAATTCAGGTTTTTCTCTACATCGACAAACTCAACGAAAGTCGATACAAAATTTCCATAACGACTGGAAACTCCTACACTCTGTCCGAGAGGTTCCAACTGTCGGAAAACATGAGGTCAGCGAAGCTGCTTCGAGGTTGTCTATGGGTCATCTCCATCGGCAACATTATTCTATATACGGTAATCATCGAGGAGCTTTTATTTTTATTAAAATCAGGAATCTCAAATCTTGGAGGCTCCTAAAAATTCCTGTCGAGACAATTTCTGGGAAAATAGTTTTTTCATAATAATTATACTAATAGTGATAATAATAATATTTTTAGCTATATTCTCTTTTCTGGATGAACACGGATCCCACATTGAAGAGGTTCTTGCGGCTGACGTACCGAGGTGCGATCAGCATCTACTGTTTCATCCTCGTTGCTGTGGCTCTGAAGACCTGTGACATTTGGAGAAGAACATTCCTACAGTAAGAAACTTTAACATATAACCACACATCCAAATTCATGATTAAAACATTAAGCAAAAATTCTCCTTCAGGACCGATACTTCATTTGTAGAGATATTCCGAGTAATAGTCCTGAAAAGAAAAATACTAAATTTATTTCTCGATCATGAGCTTGGATAGTAATTCTCATTTTTTATTCAAATTAAATTTTCTCATGGGTCTGTTAAAAAGAAATCTAATTAGTAGCTTTTAGAAAAACAATTTCAGATTTGTTTCACAAATGTATCGAAAAGAAAAGAGAAAATATAATTTTAGTTTGTAGATTTGCAAGAATAATTTATTTCGTAATTAATGGAAATAATTTCAGAACTCTCGGAATCAGGAAAGGTAGAGTAATGAATGATAATATGATTCCCTATCATATTGCTTGCGAAAACGTCAAAACGGTCAAAGGACAAAAGATGATTTTTGCAGCTGAGCAAGAAGCCGACCTCTACTTCAAACAATTACAATCCTCATGGTGATGACGATAGTGGTTGTTATAGAACAGGAATGTAGTTCACTTAAAGAAACTGGGAAATCATGACGTGTTCATCTGTACTCGAGAATGATTGGAATCAAGCTCAAAACATCTAGAAAATTATTGGAGTCGATTCTTGTCACGAAAGCCTAACAAACTTACCTGCAATAAAGAACGAGTGGAGTCTAATATCACAAGTGACCTAACACCTTGATAAAGTTATTTGCTGCTACGATAATCCCTGAAGATCATGACAAGTTGATTTATACTCAAGAACAAGTAAGATTTCGGTGCAAAGCCAAACTGATAACTAATTATTGTATCATAATCTTTTTTGCTTCTTACTGAAGACGTGTATTATTATGAAATAAAATCTGGTATCAAAAAATACTGTTGAAAAAATTATGTGCTATTTCGCAAGTTTTTAGAAATTATAAGTTTGAGCTACAAACCGCCCCCGAAAAAGTAAATTAGTCATCAACAAAATTTCCTGGATCTGAACTTTGTGAATCACAAAGTCAACAGAAATGAAACCAGGAATACTTTTGACATTTTGCAAACTTGACTTGCTTTATTTCTTATTTTTCATTTTTCTATTTTTTCCTATCTACTGAGCTTCTGTGGGACTGTCCTTGACAGCTTAAGTAAACATCAAACGTAAGACTATAAATTCAGTTTCAATAAAGCGGATTCATCCAATTATTTCGAAGTTCCAAGGAAAAAATGAATTTCAAGAACGTTCTGCAAAATCCCGGAGAGATTTTCGAGAAAATCGTCACCTTGAGGGAAGGAAGTGATGGGAGTGTAAATGTAAGTCCTATTAGTTAGTGTAAAGTAATTGTAGAATATTAATTATTATAATTCTCCGGAGTCCAGCGAAAAACTCTGGAGTTGAAATTTGGGAATAATGATTTTGGAAATCTGTGTCGAAACTATTTCGTAACAACTTGTATTTTTGACTTTGCTATTAATTTCTCAGAATTGGATGAAGATTCATAGAATCAAGGTCTGAAGATGAGGATTCTAGAAATTTATTAGATTCCGGAAGTTTGTATTAAAAGAATTTTGTAAAGATAACATTTTTGATTTCTAAAAAATTTGATTTTAGATTTTGAACGAAACGGAAAGAGTGATTCAAGGGGTTTTTGGAGGAAACCAGAATCAACAAAATCAACCAAATCAACCAAGTCAACAAAATCAACCAAATCAACAGAATCAGCAAAATCAACAAGGCCAAGGAATGCCCCCAAATTGTCCTCCACCTCAGAACTATCCCAATAATCAGGGACAGATCGTGAATCCTTCCAACAATCAAGGAAATCAAGGAAGTCAAGGAAATCAAGGTAT